>JACCIX010001338.1:0-80575 GCA_025506515.1 Flaveria trinervia
TGGGAAAGCAGTCTGAAGAGCAGTCATGGCCTTCCTGTCAATCTCTACTCTTTTCCTATCTTCATCTGAGTAGTTGGCCACATCTTTAGGAATCATACCAGCACCGGTAGCAGAGGGGGTGCTAGGTATGAAAGGTCCATATTCAACAGATTCCCACATTCTTGAGTCAAGAGACCTGATGAAGCCTTCCATCCTCATGCACCAGGTGTCGAAGTCATCAAGAGTGATCAATGGGGATTTGTTCATGGTTCCAGTCTCCATATCAATCTTTGAGATGGAAGCCATTTGAAAAAGTTTAGTTTTTGTGTGTGTGAGGGATCTTAAGATGGTTAGATCTTATATCACGAGCCTGAATGCTCTGATACCAATTGCAGGATCGTTCAAGGGCTTGAACACAATTACAACACAACCACACAAAGAGGAGATTAACTAAACGTTAATCAAACAGTGAACTGGTAACCAGAGGTGATGCAGAGAACACAAGTAAAGCAAGAGACAGAACAAGAGAATATAGTTTTCAAGGTAGCAGTATATTGCTTTCTCAAGTTCTTTACACAGACAATGTCAAAAGCATTAAAAGATACAAGAACTTGGAATACTTATACTACAACCTACAGCCGGCTATACTATGAAAGCCAGCTGGATACAATTGACTAGACACTAACAAAATCAATTGTAGGATCAAAAGGCATATCTGCCTTTTGACCTTGTGACTATGACATGCCATAGCTCACATCCTTATACATTATAAAAGGATAAAGTACATAAAGTGGAAAGTTTCAGACTCAAGACCTCAATGTACAGTTACCAAAAGCATGGACCTTTTCACCAACTCTTGTAAGTTGGTGACTTATCAGAGACGCAGCGGAAAAGGTGCTTTATGGAACAGTACATCAGATAAAACATGTGTACTAAAAGTCTTCGGAAGAAATCTGTCTTCATAGGTTGAAGCTTCGGAAGACTTTGTCTCTTCAAGCTTCGGAAGACTTCATGTTAAGCTTCGGAAGATATTGGTCTTGGCTTCGGAAGATATTACACTTGGAGTATTTTCTAATGCTTTGTGTAATTCTTCCGAAGCATTCTTCACTTCAGTACTTAGTGCATGTTGCTGAAGCACTTAGGCAGTTTTGGGTTGCATCAGACTTCAGGAATCCTTACAGTTTTCTGATCTTGGGTCATTGGTTCTTTTGGTCCAACACGTAACACCCTGAATTTCTATTTAACGAAAGGAAAAGAAAAGTAAATAGAAAAGAATAGAAATTGTGCACAAGTGGAAGGGGATAAAGTGTACAAGTAAAAACCTTATTACTTTAAGGTTTAAAAGGGGCATGGTTGCCCATTCTTTCTTCTTCACCTTCTTCAAGCGGCTGAAAAGAAGAAAGAAGAGAGAGAGCCCCGGTTCTAGAGAGAGGAGAAGAAGCAGCTGCAAAGGTAAGTCTTCTCTTATTTGAGCTCAGTTTTAGTTGGGTTTCGAGTTCCTGACCGAACTTTTGGTCGTTTAGTGTTTGTTTTCGGGATTCAAGAGCTGAATCGAAGGTGGGTCTCAAACTTGAAGTGTGTTGCTCAAAAGCTGCTCAAGGTGAGTTTCTGGAACCCCTCTTTTACTGATTTTCAACTGATTTGGGGCTATTATGCATACTAAGTAAACATTTTGAAAGAAACGTGGGTTTACAACCTTACGTTCAAAATGATATATGTATGTATGTATGTATGTATGTATGTATGTATATGTATGTATGTTATAGAGTTGATTTTGGGTTAGTGATGATGTTTAGCATGCTTAGGTGGCCTTAGTATGTTAGATCTATGCTTGGGTATCATTAGAATGATAATCGGGTGATGTTGATAACATAGAAAATATTTCAGAATGTTTTGATGAACAAGAAGAGTGGTCCATGTGCCCAGAGGTGGTTCATGCGTCCAAACAGTGGCCTATGCGTCCAGCATGAGAGGCTAGACGCCTAAGTGTTGGCCATGCGCCCAAGTGTGGGTCATGCGCTTAAACATTGGCCCATGCGCCAAGCATGTTGGCTATGCATCTAAGTGTTGGCCATGCGCCCAAGAGTGGGTCATGCGCCTAAACAGTGGCCCAGCGCCTAAGTGTTGGCCATGCGCCCAAGTGTTGGCGATGCGAAATAGTTCCATGCGCCTAAGTGATTGAAACAGCTAAGTGTTGGCCAGGCGCCTAAATAATGCCCATGCGCCTAAGTGATTGAAACGGCTAAGTGTTAGTGATGTACGTGAACAGGTGCCATGCGCCTGAACAAGGCAAAAGCGCCGAAATAGTGCCCATGTTCCCAGCCTGTTTTACACTTAGAAATTTTATGCTCATGCGCCTGGAAGGTCCCATGCGCCCAATTTGGACTTATGGTTTTCTAAGTGGTTTTTAAGGGGTAATATGGGGAGATAGGCCTGGTTATGATGGGATGGCTTATGTTTGATGAGTGTTATGCATGTATGATGTTGCCTGCATGGTGATGGTGTATGTTTATGTTATGTATGTGTTCCTTATTGTATGTATGTCTTCCATTGGCTTTGTGTTGAACGTTAATGAATGTAATGAAAAGTATTATGTAACGTAAAGTGGAAGATAATGAAAAAAGGAACATAATGAATGAATGCATGCACTAATAATAGAGAAAGTATAAAAAGGCTTGCAAGCATATGTACAGAGGTGCACGGCTCTAAATGCCTTAAACTCTACCGCGTGAGGTTCAGCAAATCCTAAACTGTGCACGCAAGGATTCCAGTCTTTGTGACTGACCTTCGATGTTGTTACCCATTTTGGTGGGGGTGTTACCCACTTCGGTGGGGGTGTTACCCTCTTCAGTGGGGATGTTACCCACTTCGGTGTGGGTGTTACCCATTTCGGTGGGGGTGTTACGCATTTTGATAGGGGTGTTGTCACCCATAATGTTGGGGGTGAAATACATGATGGTTACCCGAGTTACGTATAACTCAGGGGGTGTGGCATAAAGCCAAGCATAGATAATGAGGTGAGCGACTCTGTGTCGCAACAGACTCGACAAAGGTCTTTGTCCATGAGACGAGATAATGAGGTGAGCGAGTTTGTGTTGCAACAGACTTGGATAGAGTTCAATCCCTGTGATTGACTTGTATGGGATCTTTGTCGCGTATCCCGGCACAACATCAGCTTTCGAGCAGGAGTCGGGGATATTGCATGAGACAAGATTCGAGTAATAAAGAGTAATGAATGAAAGATAATGTATGAAAGAATGAACATATGAATGAACGTGAATGAATTATCGTGATAAAGTACTAAACAGGATCCTTGTCATTCGACCTTAGTAATCGTAGCTGAGTGCCACGAAGAGGGTAAAGTCTGACCGGATCTAGTACGAGAAGTGAACGATAATGTAATACGTTGAATGAACAAAGTTAATGAACGTAATGATGAAGATAATAATGATATTATCTGTATGTACGTATGATGCATGATCACAAACGATTGTAAGGTATAGTATGTTTTGTAATAAAGTAAGGAACGGTTTTAACAAAGAAAGGTATGTTTTATTATAAAACTAGGACTCACTCAGCGTCGCTGGCTTTTGTATGCATGATAGTTGGCAGGTATTTGTTGATGCTGAGGAGTTGCAGGCATGGATGCATAAGCTATGGGAGCATTTTGAGGCTGGCATCCGTATTTTGACATGTCTTTGTATTTTGAGATGAAAACAAATGTTGTAAATGAATGAAATGACATGTTTTTAGTTATTAATGAAAGTTTTAAATTTCACTGCGAAATAAATGTACGTTTTAAAATGTTTTATGTTCAATGAATGACCAACTGTGAGGTGCTCGGGAACAGGGCCTTACAATGTCCAAGCTCAATTTCGATCCCAACATCAAACCTACTCACAAATTCAAACCATTCAACCTACAAAACAATTTTTTGTTGTAATTTCTCAACCCAACAAACAAACCATTCGGATAGCTGAATAGCACCTGGCTATGTTTACTACTTTCATGAATAGTTATGAAGAATTTTCTGCTAGAAGACTCAGTGCACCAAACATCTTGGTTGATGACTTGCAACAAGTTAATCTCCATAATGTAGATGAGAATGATATCAAATACCAAGTGGCCATGGTCATGTACAAGGCTAAGAAGTTTGCTAGAAAAATTGGAATAAAGGTGTTTGCTCTGAACAACTCAAGCAAAATAGGGTTTTATAAGTCTTGTTTGAGATGCTACAACTATGACAAGCCTGGTCATTTTGCTAGAGAATGTACTGAAGTTAGAACAAACTAGAATGATCATGGATAGAAGATGGTAATAGTGGAGGTGGAAACAAAAATTGATCAAGCAACTTCATCCAAAAACAAAGCCTTGGTGTCTCAAACCAATGAAGATTATGATTGGTCAGATCAGATGGAAATTCTTGATATCAAGTTGTCTACTGCTTTGTTAGCTGAGATTCAAACAATTGAAGAGCATGTTGAAGAAAATTTACTTGCTGAATTTTTATCAGATGATCTGATTAATGATGTGTTTGCTGAAGAAGAAAGAGTGACAGTTCAGAAAATTGAGGGGGAGTATGTGGGACGCAGTATAGGATAGTGATGAAATAGTTGTTGATGTCACTCTAGCTGAAGAAGAAAAGATAGTGAAAGTTGTTGAGTAAACTCCAGCTGAAAAAGAAAATATAGACAAAGCTATTGAGGAAACTCTAGCATTTGCTTAATTAATGTTGTTGAGATCACTCTGACATCTAAAGCATAAAAGATTATGGAAAAAGCCTTCATGGTGAATGTTTTCCGTAAAGAGACACAGAACAAGCAGATGCAGATAAGGTATATACTAATCTTTATTCAATTGATTGCATTGAAAATGTACAAAGATACAAATTTAACAATGAACGTTTGATCTTAGAAGTTGAGAACCTTCAACATCAAGCTTGTAAATATAAAACTAATGAGAAATTTTTAAAGAAAAGATAGATAGTTTAAACAAATCGATTTAGCAGTCAAAATTGGATCTTTATGATAAAGATTGTAACATAAAAAATTTGAAAAGTCATAAAAATGAACTACCTTTGGAACTTAATAAACTAAACAGTAACTCTTATATTTAAAACTGATTGTTGAAAATTTTAAATTATCTTCAAATATGGTTGAAGGTATAATCAAGTCTTAAATGATAGAGAAAATTAGTGGTGGTACAGGAGGAGTTGGTTATTCTAACACTGCACCACTAATTAATCATGATTATTGTTGGAACCCTAGAAAGATTAGCATTTTAATCTTTAAATTAGTTTTTGTCATAGTATAGGGACTTATTATGTAAATATATGTTCGTTTTGTTTCTTGGTATTAGTATAAATTGGATTATTTGTATTTGTGTAGGAAGACTTTGGAAATTGTTCTCAGTTCATTTTCTCTCAATTGAACTTTGTAATCTTACTAATATCAATAGAAACTCTATGAATTTTTCTGATATTTGTTTTTGTTGATTACATTGTTCATATTATTTTCAATAGCTTGATAACAATCATAGATCGATCCATTTGAACCTATCAAATGGTATTAGAGCCTTCGGTTTTGTGATTTGAAATTCAAAATCAGATTTTGAGGACTTTGAATCACTTGAATATGTGATTTGATTGCAATTGTTGAATTAATTGATGTTTAGTTGTGTTTCATCACTAAATTATGATTTGAATCACAATTGAGTGAATTTACATCATCAAATCTGAATTTTTGACAAATTTGTGTTCGAACAATTCTTCAAAACTCGAACACTAAATCTACAAAATTGAGAATTACAGTGTTGTTAATTGAATGAAATGATGCTAAAGGATTGATTATCGGTGTATTAGTGACTTGATTGAAGAGTTTCATATTGTTTTATCAAGTTTTGGAAATTTTGTTAAGATCAGGTTGATACAAAGAAGATGAGTTAGGCATTTGAGGTGTTGAAATCATCTGAAAATCACCCAAGTGTTTAGGCGCATGAACACTGTTCAGATGCTTTAACACTGTTTAGGCGTTTTAGAGTGTCACACCCTCAAAATCCACTTGCGGAGTTTTACCACGAGGCGTGTGAACAAACCAGGATCGCAGTCAATAGTTACTCAGAACGACTCTATATGCCATAATTTAAATAAAATCAACCAAAGTACAAACTTTAAACAGTGCGGAAGCGTTTTGAAAACAACCCAAAGAAATAAAAGTGTAACTATGGCAAAACATGTGCCAACACAAAACAGTAAACAAATAATCATTAAAATGCTAAAATTGTCTTGAAGACCGAGTCTTAGAATGCAGTGAACCATGCAGTGATCCTATGGCAAGGAAGCTAATGACTTGAGAATAGCATACTAAAATGTCAACACAATGGTTGGTGAGTTCAAGAGATATTCAAACATAAACAGTTTAATAATAGAGATATACAAGTAGCGCATTGTAACAGAAAGCTAGTCCATTAACAATAAATATTATTTCATAGTGATTTCGCAATTGAAGCTGACTGTATTACGTTGTTGCCTCCTGCCACGACTTAACAGGTCGTCACAATGTTCATTAGGACAACTTGCACCCGGTTGACCTCGAGTCACACAGGTGGGGCTCGTCAGACCCAGTATTACTACCCAAATTTCCCCGCTATTCAATATTAACAATTCAAAAGTGTGAGGACTTTTCCATGATATCAACACTATATAATATTGTACACAACTTGAATATATAAAGCGTTCATGATTTACCAGTATGCTATCTCCCTAAAAGAGATTAAATAAATAGTGGGGCATGAACTCACCTGATATGCGTATAGATACTTAGAGTTTGACTTGTCAAATAGAATAGACAGACAACCTTCAGAGGTTACTTAGATCATATAAGTACATGAGTACGTGAAATAAAAGAACATGTGAAACCCTAAGTACACTACAACCAAGGACTCAAGATTTCAAATAAACAGACATGTTTGACCTGGTTGACCCGCTTGACCCGTTGGTGACTTTATGTATTGTAAACCATTCAAGTAATCATACACATATATCATACATAGTTAATATTCAAACAGATCATATGTATGCTATATCATCCAGGTGTAACACTTAGATCATCATACATCCAGGTATCATACAAGCCATGCGAATCTAGGACATTAACATAACCACTAGTTATGACACAACTAACATGACACACAAAGATCAAACCACTCACCACATGCCATGTGAAACCACTCACGACTTCACATCCTAAACCCTGCCAATCCTACTAAGTAGGGGCCTCAGATTCGCACGCGTGTATGATGATCATAATTACATTCATTAGCCATGTACATTGCATTCAACAACCACACAACAATCAATTTCCAGTCCCAAACATGATGTCCTAACTACTAATCACATCAACATCATACATGATCATCAAAGTCCAAACATAACCCATGATTATCCCAAACATCACATACAACCAAATTACCATGTTCTACCACATTTGAATTCATCCATAATCATACTAACATGCTCCTAACATCCCATACATATTCAAACTATCATTTTTCACATTTTGCATAAATAAAGTTTCCCTTTTGGGAAAGCACATCCCAAAATCTATCAAACATCCTATGCATTCATGAATTCATTAATAATATACCAATTCAAGCTCATAACTATATCTAGACATGATCAACAATACCTAATCACCATAATCTAACAATCTTCATGAATAAAAGTTTCTACTTTTGGCAAGTTATGAACATCACCCATTTCAAAGATTTCTAGCATTCATAACAACAATCTAGTCTCTAATCATCATCATGAACACATCCATAACATCAATTCATCAATAATCCAACATTACATGCAAAATAAAGTTACTATTATTAGTAACCTATGAACACCAACTTCAATTCACTAATTTCTTGCAAAATCAATGTATCCTAACATTCATACAACCTATTAATCATCAAACATTCATCAAACAATCATCATTCATCCATAATCTCATAAATTTTCGAATTAGGGTTTGCCTATAATCAAAGTTCATGATCAATCCACTAAAAAATACAATTCATGCATAATCAACGTTAAACAACATGTAATCAATCTAACTAACATATTAACATCATCAAACAACATCAAATTCGACCCCATGAAGACCAATTTCGCAACTAGGGTTCGGCCCTCAACAAAACCCACAAAAACATGAAAAATCTAACCTTTAAACGTGTTATAGCTTGCAATTGATGATTCCCACGAGTTGTATTGCTTGAAATCGATCAAAATATTGGCTTGAAGGTTAGTTCTAGGTTGAAATCGCAATTGGAGAGGTGAGGGTGATGGTTTGCGGCCGATTTGGGGGTTTGGGGGGATTAGGGTTTCTTAATTTTGTTAAGTTTTAGTTTTAGGTAATTACACTTAACCCCCTTTATTTTATATTTTATAAAAACTATTCTTTTAAACATTTTTTGAAAGGTTTTAACTTAATAATACCAACATTATTAATCAACAATAATAATATATACATTATTTCCACAACTCACAAGATAGGCAATTTAAATATACGCGTTTTCACGTTACGCGATAAAATTCACCGTTAACGTTTAAATTGTGTAAACACATAAGCATAACACAATAATCACATAATCAATTAGATTATCAATAACGTAATATTATTAATTATTATTAGGTCACCAACGTTAAACGAAAACTAGTGTGTGTTCACGACACGTGTATGCAAGACTTAACGGAACTAACGGAGTTTGGTAACGGAAATTTACCGGATGTCACATTATCCCCATGTTGAAAGAATTTTCGTCCCGAAAATTGCATTACATGGTGAGAGTGTTCCATCACTGGTCTACTGCATTGGCACACAGAAATCAAAATCGAGTGAGTTTTGGATGAGTTGTCACACCATCCCCATGTTGAAAGAAATTTCGTCCCGAAATTTAAGTCAATACCTTCGTCTGCTGGCATCGTCCCTTCGAATAGTTGAGGGTACTTAAGCTTCATTTGATCTTCCCGTTCCCATGTGAATTCCGGTCCACGTCGTGAATTCCAACGGATTTTGACAATAGGTATCTTGCTTTGCTTAAGTGTTTTCACCTCACGGTCCATCACCTTAACTGGTTCTTCAATAAAATGCAACTGTTCATCCACTTGAATTTATTCTAGTGGTACGACCATTGTTTCATCAGTTATGCACTTCTTCAGGTTTGACACATGAAATACATCATGGATTCCACTTAGCGAATCAGGTAGGGCTAGTCGATAGGCTACTAGACCTATTCTTTCCACTATTTCAAATGGTCCAACATACCTCGGATTTAGTTTCCCTCGTTCACCAAATCGAACTACGCCTTTCCATGGTGAGACTTTCAACAAAACCTTGTCACCAACCTGAAACTCTAAAGGTTTCCGTCTCTTGTCAGCATAACTCTTTTGTCTGTCTCGCGCTGCAGCCATACGGTTCCGTATCTGTACAATCTTCTCAGTTGTCTCATGAATTAACTCGGGACCTGTTAGCTGACTATCACCAATTTCTGGCCAGCGAACTGGTGATCGACATTTTCTCCCATACAGAGCCTCGAAAGGTGCTGCCTATATACTAGTATGATAACTGTTGTTATAAGAAAACTCCACCAATGGTAGGTGAATTTCCCAGTTATTCCCGAAGTCAATCACACAAGCCCGTAGCATATCTTCCAACGTCTATATGGTACGCTCACTCTAGCCATCCGTCTATGGATGATATGCAATACTCATATCCAATCGTGTACCCAAAGATTTCTGCAATGATTGCCAGAAATGTGACGTGAAACTAGCGTCACGATCGGAAATAATTGAGATCGGTACACCATGTCTCGAAACGATCTCTTTGAGGTACAGTCGAGTTAATTTCTCCATCTTATCAGTTTCCTTAATTGCAAGGAAGTGAGCAGACTTTGTCAATCGATCCACAATAACCCATATCGTTTCACAACCAGTACTAGTCCGGGGTAGCTTAGTAATAAAATCCATGGAGATTTGTTCCTATTTCCACATTGGAATCTCAGGTTGTTGTAACAGTCCGGATGGTTTTTGATATTCCACTTTTACTTTCGAGCAGGTCAAACACTTGCTCACATACGTAGCTACATCCGCTTTCATGTTAGGCCACCAATAGTGCGCCTTTAGGTCATGATACATCTTGTCGGATCCAGGATGTATAGAATACTTAGATTTGTGTGCCTCGCTCATAACTAAATCTCTCAGATTTCCATAAACAGGCACCCAAAGTTTATCCATGAAATACCGAATTCCATCCTCTTTCACCACTAGCTGTTTATCCATTCCCCTTAACGACTCAGAACCAATATTTTCTGTTTTTAGAGCTTCTATATGTGTCTCCTTAACTTGTTTGGGTAGTTGGGTACTGATAGTAAGTTGTAAAGCTCGCACCCATCAGGGTTTAGCTGTTTCCTTCCTGCTTAGGGCATCGGCAACTACGTTCGCCTTTCCCGGATGGTACTTAATTGTGCAATCATAGTCATTTAGTAGTTCGACCCAACGTCGCTGCCTCATATTCAACTCTTTTTGCTTGAAGATATGTTGAAGACTCTTGTGATCGGTGTAGATAGTGTACTTGGTACCATACAAGTAATGTCTCCAGATCTTTAAGGCAAAAATCACTGCATCCAATTCTAAGTCATGGGTGGTATAGTTCTTCTCATGAACCTTTAGTTGTCTCGAGGCGTAGGCTATCACCTTATCTCGTTGCATCAAGACACAACCAAATCCTTGAATGGATGCATCGCAATACACCACAAAGTCATCCGTTCCCTCTGTTAATACTAATATCGGGGCAGTACAGAGCTTTTGTTTTAATAATTGAAAAGTTGTTTCTTGACTCTCACTCCATTTGTATGTCGTTCCTTTATGAGTCAAGGCTGTGAGAGGTTGTGCGATCTTAGAAAATCCTTCTATGAATCGTCGGTAATATCCTGCTAATCCCAGAAATTGTCTTATCTCGCTCGGCGTTTTAGGTGTAGTCCAATTCTTTATCACCTCAATTTTGGTAGGATCGACATGTATCCCTTTCTCATTAACAATATGACCTAGGAATTGCACTTCTCTTATCCAAAAGTCACACTTTGAGAATTTAGCATATAGTTGCTCATTTTTCAATAGTTCCAAGATCATTCGTAAGTGCTCTTCATGCTCCTCCTTGGTCCTAGAATATATCAGTATATCATCGATGAACACAATGACAAACTGATCCAGATAGGGTTTGCACACGCGGTTCATAAGGTCCATGAAAACAACAGGTGCATTAGTCAACCCAAAAGACATGACCAAGAACTCATAATGACCATATCGAGTACGAAACGTAGTCTTGGGAATGTCTTCTTCTCGAACTCTAAGTTGATGATAACCAGATCTCAAGTCAATCTTCGAATAATAGCTTGATCCTTGAAGCTCATCGAACAAATCATCAATACGAGGTAAAGGGTATCGGTTCTTGACTGTTACTTTGTTTAACTCTCTATAATCGATGCACATCCGAAATGTGCCATCCTTCTTCTTAACAAAAAGAACAGGAGCTCCCCAAGGTGATGTACTAGGTCGAATAAAACCCTTATCCAAAAGCTCCTGGAGTTGTGACGACAACTCCTGTAGTTCGTTCGGTGCTAATCGATAAGGTGCCCTAGCAATCGGAGCTGCGCCGGGAGTCAATCAATCTGGAATTCCACTTGGCGGTGAAGTGGTAATCCAGGAAGATCCTCTGGGAACACCTCTGGAAAATCGCGTACTATGGGAATATCCTCCATTCTCCTTTCTTTCGTCTGCTTATCGGTTACAAGTGCTAGGATAGCCACACGACCCTTTCGTAAAAACTTTTGGGCTTTCATGAATGAGATGATGCCTATCACAACACCACTCCTATCACCTCTAACGGTAAGGATTTTATCACCAACCGGGATTCGTATGATCTTCTCATGACATATGACTTCCACTTGCTTGCTAGAGAGCCAATCCATGCCTATCACAGCATCAAAATCCCCAACGTAATAGGCATAAGATCTATAGCGAAAGTATACCCAGCAAGTTCTATCTTACAGTCTTTAAGATATGCGTTACATGGATTTGTTTACCATCGGCTAATTCCACAGTGTATTTATATTCTAAAGCAGAGGGTATATCACTTAAAAGGCTACAAAACTTTAAGGACACAAAACTCCTATCGGCTCCAGTATCAAATAGTACCGTAGCAAAACAACCATTCACAGGGAATCTACCAGTAACAGTTGTGGGATCATTTAGAGCCTCACCTGAGCCAATGACGAAGGCTCTCCCTTGGCTCCATCTTTATTGCCGCCATTACCAGTACCATTTCCACCGTTGTTGTTATTATTACCATTGTTGTTGTTGTTACCATGGTTGTTGGTGTTGTTGTTGTTGTTGTTGCCATTACCGTTCCTCCTTAGTTGTGGGCAGTTTCGCCTATAATGCCCTTCTTTCCCACATTCAAAACAACCCTTGGGAGTTTCTTGAGGTTGTTGTGGCCTCCTTACCAGTTCACCACGACAATCCTTTGCAGCGTGTCCAATTTTTCCACAACGATGACACTTGAAGCTATCACACCATCCACATGATGGTAATTACACCGAGTACACTTCGGATGTCTCCCACCATAACCACTGGGTACTTGATTATTTGCAGGCGTCTGGTTGAAGTTACAGTTATTGTCGAACCTCCGTTGCTGCTGAACTGGCTGTTGTTGCTATTAGGGTTGAGGTTGACCACTAAAAGATGATGATGCTTTGGTCTTGTTGGCATTATCCCACTTTCTTTTGTTGTCAGGCACGCTTGCCACAACGCCCCATTTGGGTAGACGTCCTTGCTCCACGGCTTGGTCAGTTAGCTTCTGAGCTAGAAGGATGGCTTGCTGAATTGTGGCTGGATGGGAAGAAGTTACCATACTTTGGATTTCAGGTACCAATCCCCATATGTAATGCTCTATCCTTTTATGCACCTCATTCACTATTCCCGGGCACAAAGTTGCTAATTCATAGGTTCTAGTGGTGTAAGCCTCAATTTCCGAGCCCTGCATTTTCAATTGCCAGAACTCCATCTCTAACTTTTGTACTTCACTGCGAGGACAGTACTCCTCGGTCATCATTGCTTTGAACTCATCCCATGGAAGTCCATTCGCCATCGCTTGTCCAAGCATCTGGACTTGCGTGTTCCACCAAGACAGAGCGGCACCCTCTAATGTCTCGGTGGCATACTTTACTTGATCCACTGGTGGACAGTTACATTTGGAGAAGACAGACTCAGTCTTTTCGAACCAACGTACAAGCCCTACAGCACCCTCTGTACCACTGTAGGTGTGTGGTTTACAGTCCATGAAGGACTTGTAGGTGCACACTGGTTGTCCTGTTTTAACACAACACACATTAATCAGACATCCCCTACAGTTATGAAGGATATCAGATTTATCTTTCTATCATTGTTTACCTGCTGGCTGACCCGCGTGGGCAACAGCCACTACCGCCTGAACATGCTCATTAATTAGAGCAGCCAATTCTGCGGGGGTCATGTAATAGCACCACCGCCCTGTTCTTCGGTGCCACGTGCACGTCCGCGTCCACGACCACGTCCGCGTCCACGACCACGTCCACGTCCAGGAGCGTCCATTCTTTTCACTTTACATTCACAAATACAATAATGAGTAACATCAAACACATTTAACTCATTGAAGCATAGTAAACAGTAAATAAAAGAAATAATGAATCATCACAACCACAGCATTCATAACAAAAATAATAACCAAAGTAAATAAATTGTAAATGAGTCACAATGTATTTCTCAATGTCAAAATTGAAGTTTGTCGTTCGTGTGGGGAAACAACCCTTCCCACATAGGTTTCAAAAAGAAAACACTACTTAGTCTAAGTCATATAAAGAAGTCAATCGACAACATCTGACCCATCACTATCATCCTCCATCTCCTCCGGTTCCTCCTCTTCGGGTCCCTCCTCGGGATCCTCCTCATCCTCAGGGTCTGCTGCAGGAGCAGGAGCTATAGCAATCTGAAGTGCCGTTAGTTGAGCTTCTAAAATGGCAATCCTATTATCAGCTACGGCGTCCCGCTGTTCACGAGCAGTCACGCGCCCTTGGAGTGCCATGAGACCATCTTGCATATGGTGACACCCATTTATGGTATTCCCGTGTTGTTCCTCAAGTTCATCCAATTGATGTCTCAGGATGTACACCTCTTGCTGCAGTGTACAGACATCACCCGTCAGCCGCCTTACTCGATGCTGCTCAGTGTTCAGTGCAGCCACTAGTGCTGCAATTAGTTGCTCGTTAGACTGCACCGTCCGTGGGAGTGAAGACATTGGTTGGTCGGCATTGTTCCTAGTCCTGGCTTCGGGACAGGTACGCGCTCCCTAAACATGATATGATCAACAAATCTAGGATAGAAATGCCAGTCTCACGGAGGGTCACTCTTCATCAATGCAAATGGTTGATCCCAGTCAATCTCCTCTCGAGGATAAGCCAGTCAGGGCCAATCGAATCCATCATCAGGTACAGGTGCGGGAGGTGGGGATTCAGATCGTGTAGGTGATTCAGGTCGTTTACCCGGAGCTCTCGAAGACCATGCCATGCTGCAGAGAGTGTGACGTGTATGCCAATGAGTGTAAAGTAGATAAGAATAAGGCACACGTAACTAATTAACTGTGTGCGGTTATAGTCTAGTGTGTATGCAACCTAGTTCCCTATAACCAATGGCTCTGATACCAATCGGTCACACCCTCAAAATCCACTTGCGGAGTTTTACCGCGAGGCGTGTGAACAAACCTGGATCACAGTCAATACTTACTCAGAACGACTCTATATGACATCATTTAAATAAAATCAACCAAAGTACAAAGTTTAAACAGTGCAGAAGCGTTTTGAAAACAACCCAAAGAAATAAAAGTGTAACAATGGCAAAACATGTGCCAACCCAAAACAGTAACAAATAATCATTAAAATGCTAAAATTGTCTTGAAGACCGAGTCTTAGAATGCAGTGAACCATGCAGTGCTCCTATTGCAAGCAAGCTAATGACCTAAGAATAGCATACTAAAATGTCAACACAATGGTTGGTGAGTCCAAGAGATATTCAAACATAAACAGTTTAATAATAGAGATATACAAGTAGCGCATTGTAACAGATAGCTAGTCCATTAACAATAAATATTATTGCATAGTGATTTCGCAATGAAGCTGACTGTGTTACATTGTTGCCCCTGCCACGACTTAACAGGTCGTGACAATGTTCATTAGGACAACTTGCACCCGGTTGACCTCGAGTCACACAGGTGGGGCCCGTCAGACCCAGTAGTACTACCCAAATTTCCCCGCTATTCAATATTAACAATTCGAAAGTGTGAGGACTTTTCCATGATATCAACACTATATAATATTGTACACAACTTGAATATATAAAGCGTTCGTGATTTACCAGTATGCTATCTCCCCCAAAAGAGATTAAATAAAAAGTGGGGCATGAACTCACCTGATATGCGTATAGATACTTAGAGTTTGACTTGTCAAACAGAATAGACAGACAATCTTCAGAGGTTACCTAGATCATATAAGTACATGAGTACGTGAAATCAAAGAACATGTGAAACCCTAAGTACACTACAACCAAGGACTCAAGATTTCAAACAAAACAGACATGTTTGACCTAGTTGACCCGTTTGACCCGTTGGTGACTTTATGTGTTGTAAACCATTCAAGTAATCATACACATATATCATACATAGTTAACATTCAAACAGATCATATGTATGCTCTATCATCCAGGTGTAACACTTAGATCATCATACATCCAGGTATCATACAAGCCATGCGAATCTAGGACATTAACATAACCACTAGTTATGACACAACTAACATGACACACAAAGATCAAACCACTCACCACATGCCATGTGAAGCCACTCACGACTTCACATCCTAAACCCTGCCAATCCTACTAAGTAGGGGCCTCAGATTCGCACGCGTGTATGATGATCATAATTACATTCATTAGCCATGTACATTGCATTCAACAACCACACAACAATCAATTTCCAGTCCCAAACATGATGTCCTAACTACTAATCACATCAACATCATACATGATCATCAAAGTCCAAACATCACCCATGATTATCCAAAACATCACATACAACCAAATTACCATGTTCTACCACATTGAGTTCATCCATAATCATACTAACATGCTCCTAACATCCCAAACATGTTCTAACTATCATTTTTCACATATTGCATAAATAAAGTTTCCCTTTTGGGAAAGCACATCCCAAAATCTATCAAACATCCTATGCATTCATGAATTCATTAATAATATACCAATTCAAACTCATAACAATATCTAGACATGATCAACAATACATAATCACCATAATCTAACAATCTTCATGAACAAAAGTTTCTACTTTTGGCAAGTTATGAACAACAACATCCATTTCAAAGATTTCTAGCATTCATAACAACAATCTAGTCTCTAATCATCATCATGAACACATCCATAACATCAATTCATCAATAATCCAACATTACATGCAAAACAAAGTTACTATTATTAGTAACCCATAAACACCAACTTCAATTCACCAATTTCTTGCAAAATCAATGTATCATAACATTCATACAACCTATTAATCATCAAACATTCATCAAACAATCATCATTCATCCACAATCTCATAATTAGGGTTTGCCTATAATCAAAGTTCATGATCAATCCACTAAACACATACAATTCATGCATAATCAACGTTAAACAACATGTAATCAATCCAACTAACATATTAACATCATTAGACAACATCAAATTCGACCCCATGAACACCAATTTCGCAACTAGGGTTCAGCCCTCAACAAAAACCCACAAAAACATAAAAAATCTAACCTTTAAACGTGTTATAGCTTGCAATTGATGATTCCCACGAGTTGTATTGCTTGAAATCGATCAAAATCTTGGCTTGAAGGTTAGTTCTAGTTGAAATCGCAATTGGAGAGGTGAGGGTGATCGTTTGCGGCCGATTTGGGGGTTTGGGGGATTAGGGTTTGTTAATTTTGTTAAGTTTTAGTTTTAGGTAATTACACTTAACCCCCTTTATTTTATATTTTACAAAAACTATTCTTTTAAATACTTTTTGAAAGGTTTTAACTTAATAATACTAATATTATTAATCAACAATAATAATATTTACATTATTTCCACAACTCACAAGATAGGCAATTTAAATATACGCGTTTTCACGTTACGCGATAAAATTCACCTTTAACGTTTAAATTGTGTAAACACATAAGCATAACACAATAATCACATAATTAATTAGATTATCAATAATGTAACAATATTAATTATTATTAGGTCACCAACGTTAAACGACAACTAGTGTGTGTTCACGACACGTGTATGCAAGACTTAACGGAACTAACGGAGTTGGTAACGGAAATTTACCGGATGTCACATAGAGTGCTTGATTTGAAACTGTGTAGACGTTTAAGCACTGTGTGGATGTTTTTCAGAAAACTAAGTCCGAGGCGCTTTGGAACTGATCAGGCGCTTTGGAACTGATCAGGCGCTTTGGAACTGTTCAGGTGCTTTGGAATTGTTTAGGCGCTTTGGAACTGTTCAGGCTCTTTGCAACTGCTTCAGAACCATCAACACTGTTTGGGCGTTTTGGAACTGTTTGGGCGTTTTGACACCGTTCAGGCATTTCTACACTTGGAAACATCAGAAGTTCACTACGGAAATCCCTTAGGCGTTTCTAAGTAAAGTTAGGCGTTTCACTACTGTTCAGATGTTTCTCTACTGTTGAGATGTTTCTCTACTGTTTAGGCGCATCTAATTCAGACTTGTCACTCAACACTTAGAAATTTTTAAAAAATCTAAAATCCAAAAATAATTTCGTTTCTTTATTTCATTTTAAATCTAAAAACATCAAAAATAGTATATCTTAAATTCAAAACTTAATCATGACTGCGTGTGAAGATTCAGAGAACAGAGTACCAAAGCTGAAGAATAGAGCCGACTTCAAAAACTAGGCACTCAGACTAAAACATCATTTGAACTCAATTGATACTGATATGTGGAAGTTAATTAAAAAACGACCTCACATTCCTGTCACTTCTGATGAACCTGATAGAGGATTTTTATATACAAAAGATACTCAAGAGCCATATCCTAAAGATGGCTTACATGGTGATGACCTAAAGAAGGTGAAGAATGATGTTAAAGCATATTTTCTCATGTGCAAAGGGTTACCTCTGGAGGTACTTTCAAGACTGGAGAACTATCAAACTGGTTATACCATGTATAAAGCTCTGAAAGTTATCTGTGAAGGAGAAAAAGAGATACAAGATCTTAAAAGACAAAAGTTAAAGAGGAAACTTTAACTTTTTGAGCATATTTTAGGAGAAACTATAAACAAGATGATGAATAGATATGTTCAACTCACATCTGAAATGTGAACCTTAGGAATCAAAAATGATCTTAAAGACCTAAATGACAGACTCCTGAATGCACTTCCATCATCATGGAAACAAACTGTGACCCTGTTAATGTTGAATTCTTTATGCCCAAGACACATAGAACATTGATGTGGTTAGTACATTATGATCCAAGTCGGGTCATACCAATAACAAGCGTAGCAAACACCAAATAATATTTAATTGATGATATGATCATGCAATTAAATAAATACACCAATTTAGAAAATGAGTTTTCTAAATAAGTTGCATATGAGATTGAACAATTTATAGGGATATTTTGTTTAGAGGTAATGTTCTAATGTTATTTAAGTTAGTTAAATAACATCAAACAATAATAGAGTGTGTGTATAAGTTATATAATTAAAAGGGTAATTACATAACTCATTCTAAATACTAGTTAAAACCTTTGGTAGAATAAATTGGGGGGAAAACCCCAAATTTTAAGGGGGTTCGGCCGCCCTTAGAAGATGGGATTCCTTTTGTTTTCTTTTTGAGGTTTTGGAACCTTGAAACCCTTAGAACACACACACACTCCATCTTTCTCTCTCTCTCTCTCTCTCTCACATGAAAAAGGGTCACATGAACACAAACTCTTCTTTTGGAAGAAGGGTTCACGGCTGGAACAAGGCTCCAACAGCCTCCTTGATAGTTCACGACTGGAACACGACTCCAGCAGCCTTCTTGATCCGATTTTGGTGCTCAAATCCTAGCAACAAGGTGCTTGCTTGATGCTTGTGGGTATGGGTGCTTGAGGACACCTCTCCTTGGTGTTTTGGTGATTCAAGAACTTCATCTTCTTCATCAAAATTCATTTTTCTGCAGCTTTACTAAAGGTAGTATGTATGGCTTCTTTTGGCTTGTTATTTCTTGTTGATAGCTAGTTCAAACACATATAAATGATCCTATGTTCTTGGGTTTGTTGATGTTTTCTTATTAGCCTTAATTTTCAGATTACTAATGATAATTTTAAGGTTACATTCTGCTGCGTTTTCATAGTTTAAAAGGTTAAACTACTTTGATATGGTCCAACAAACCCAACATTGGCATCTAGAGCCGGATATGTGGATGACTAGTTTCTTTTGTCCTTGTAAAATTGGTTTTATGGGGCTTTAACACCTTATAGGGGCTGTTTTGTGGTGATGATTATAAATCCCCAACCTTTCAAGGTTATATCTAACATTCTTATGATTAAACCTTGAAAGAAAGATATCAAGTGGTTGATTATGTTTTTTGTTTGGACAAAAGACCCTAAATTCTTGGTTTATGTTGGCTGAAAATTTAGGGTCATATGGGGATTTATTTGGTTTTTGAATGTTGTATATGATGTTTCATATTGGTGAATAACCTAGCCTTGACCTTGTGTTGATTTGGTTTTGAATGGATGTTTGTTTTGGTTGATTTCATTCATATTGGGTTGTAATATTATTCTTTTGTGTTTAGTATTTGGATGTAATTTATTTATTCATTCAATGGCAATGTAATAGATAGATTAAGTGTGTTTTCTTTTATTAGAAAATTTGTATTAGGATATAAATTTTGTAAAAGAAGATGCACAAGATGGAAGCACAAAAGGAAGACACAAGAGAAGGACTTGAAGCATTTGGATGCAAGTTCAAGTGGGGGTCTTTGGAGATCTCATCTTTGTGTTGTGTTCAACCCTTAGGAAAGACCAAATGACAACACTTGTGATGGCAAACAAGTGCGGTCAACATAGTGGCTATGGTTATGCACATGTGGTGGTTTGATATATGCTTGTTTGATTATTCATTTTATGTTGATTGTTTGATATATGAATATGCTTAACAATCTAAATAAATCATGGTAACAAGCTGAATTTTTTGGTTCCTAATCGTTAAGTGGCTAATAAAAGGTTATTAAAAGGATTAATGATTTCAAAATAAAAGAGGTTTTATTAAAAGAGAACCATAGGGTATCATGTATTTGAAAGCATGCGAATGCAAGTTACATAGAGTTTTCATAACTAGAATTAGTGGAAACTTAATCCCTTTGGAAACAAGTTAAACACCATCCTTTTACACGACACTTAAATCACTTGCGAACTAATTGTGGGATAAAGGTCACCTAACCACTTTTAGGGAACTTGTGTGTTTGAGGTGGGCTTAACATACTTGTGGGATAAAGGTCACCTAACCACTTTTATGTGTAAACTCACACGTGTGTGTAAGTAGGACGACTTGAATTGGAAACCATGGGCATAGGGTCACCGAAGCATGGTGTACAATGGTGTTGATGGGATTTTACATGCCGACTAAACATAAGATGTTTAACCGATCCCATAAAGCTAGAAGTTGCAATAGGTTGCAATTGTCAAATGTTGACTACCTTGCTAATTTAAATAATGGGATAAAGGTCACCTAACCATCATTTAAATGTAATGTTGGATTCTAGATTTTAATTATTAATTGTCTATGAGACATGTAAATGGTATTAATAATTAAAATGAATTTTTTCTAAAATACTAAAATGAACTTTATAATTTTGTAGAAATAGCCGCAAACAATAATGCTACCACCCCGACCGTCCCTACCCTATCATTGAGAACCATCTGAGAAAGGGATCGTCTTAACCATAATAACTTTATGGACTGGTATCGAAACTTGAGAATTGTTCTCAAGCAAGAGAAAAGGGCCTATGTCCTTGATGATCCTATTCCTGACCAACCCAACCCTAAGGATGTTGAGGCCTATGACGATTGGCTTCAATATACTAAGGATTCCATGCAGGTTTCCTGTCTCATGTTGGGAACTATGATTCCCGAACTCCAAAAGGATTTGGAGCATCTTGGGGCATGTGACATAATTACCCAGTTGAAGGAAATGTTCCTTCAACAAGCTAGGGTAGAGCACTTCGAAATGGTTCGAGCACTTCATGCGTGTCGCATGGAAGAAACCCAATCGGTATCATCTTATGTTCTTAAGATGAAACGCCACGTTGATCGCCTCGAGTGGCTTAATTGTCCCGTCTCAAAGGAGTTGGCCACGGATTTGATCCTTAATGACCTAACTAAAAGGTTTGAGACGTTCATAATGAATTACAATATGAATGGATGGGACAAGAGTATTAGTGAGCTTCACGCAATGCCCAAAACAGCCGAGGCGGGAATGGGTAGAACGGTTCTATGTGTTCTCTCGATCAATGAGGAAGGCAAGGCTAAAGCGGAACCTCCAAAGCCTAAGCTTAAGAAGCCTAAGGTAAGGGAGAATGATCAATGCTTTGAGTGTGGAGAGATAGGACATTGGAAAAGGAATTGTCCAACCTATCTCAAAGAGTTGAGAAACAAGAGGGATGCTGGGCTAACCTCAGGTACAACTTTCATAATTCACATTGGTTTAAATGTTATTTCTTCAAACACATGGGTATTGGATACCGGATGTGGAACTCACATATGCAATTTGTTGCAGGGGTTCAAAAGAAATATGCAGTTCAGGAAGGGAGACACAAGTCCCTACATGGGCAATGGAGCAAAAGTTCATGTCGAAGCCCAAAGAGACAATATTTTGAAACTTTCAAATGTTTGGAAGTTGTTCTTAAGAATATTTTGTATGCTCCTAGTGTGACTAGGAACATAATTTTGATTTCTCTTTTAGAGCAATGTGGTTATGAATTAATGTTTGTTAATGATGGTATTTATGTTTGTATGGATGATGTATTTTATTCAAGGCTATGCCTTTTAATGGAATCTATGAATTGGTTCATGATGATTCATCCTATAACAGCTCATTATACCAAACAAGCACCAAGAAACTTAAAATGGGTTTAAGTGAGTCATATCTTTGGCATTGTCGTCTTGGTCACATAAACAAGAATCGGATTCAAACACCTCAAAAGAATGGTCTTTTGAAAAACAAATGAAAATGTTTCATTCTATAAGTGTGAATCTTGTTTACAAGCTAGATGACCAAGTCGCCCTTTAGTGGCACTAACGAGAAGGCAAAAGACTTAATGGGTATCATACACTCGAATGTATGTGGCCCTTTAAAGACAATGACTAGAAATGGTGAAAGATACTTCATTACCTTTACCGACGATTATAGTCGCTATGGTTATGTGTACATGATGAAACACAAAAATGAAGCTTTTGAAATGCTTAAAATCTTCAAGAATGAAGTAGAAAATCAACTCAATAAAACTATCAAAGTTCTTCGTTCAAGATAAAGGAGGTGAATACCTCAGTGATGTTCTTAGTACCATCTGAGAAGTTGTGGGATCGTCTCACAACTTACCCGACCTGGAACACCACAACATAATGTTGTGTCTGAAAGTAGAAACCAAACCCTATTGGATATGGTTCAATCAATGATGGCTATAAGCTCACTACCTCTATCATTTTGGGGTTTCGCAATGCTCTCCGTTGCTCGTATTTTGAATATGGCCCTGACCAAGATAGTCGGTTCACTAAGTGTATGTTTCTTAGATATCCCAAGATTGTATAGGATACTACTTCTTTGATCCAACATAGCAAGAGTAACTATTGCTCGAAAGGCTGAGTTCTTGGAAACTGAGTTCCTTATGGAAGGAATAATGTATAGAATAGTGGAAGTTGATGAGGATCAAGATCCACAAGCTGATACACATTGGTTAACACTAAAAATCAACAAGAGGTTGTTGATGATGATCAAGAGGTTGATCAATACACACAAAACGTTCGTAGATCTGGTAGAGTTAGCATTCCACCTGAAAGATAGGGATTTTTCATGAATGGATGCCATGTGGTTGACTCCAATGAGCCAACTACATACCATGAAGCAATGTCAAATTCAGATTGCGACAAATGGCTGGATGCCATGAACATTGAGATGCAATCCATGTATGAAAATCAAGTTTAGGAATTGGTTGACCTTCCACTTAACTCCAAACCGGTTGGATGCAAGTGGGTTTCAAATATGAAAATAGATATACATGGAAACTTGGATACTTACAAAGCAAGACTTGTAGCAAAAGGTTTCAATCAAACTCAAAAGGTTGATTATGATGAAACCTTCTCGCCTGTGGCAATGCTAAAGTCAATTAGGATATTATTTGCCATAGCTGCATATTATGACTATGAGATTTGGCAAATGGATGACAAAACTGATTTTCTTAATGGACATCTCGAAGAGTCTGTCCATATGGTTTAGCTTGATGATTTTGTTGGTCCACAACATCCTAAAAAGTATGCAAGTTAAAGAAGTCAATCTATGGATTGAAACTAGCATTGAGAAGTTGAAATCAACATTTTGATGAAGAGATCAAGAAATTTGGTTTCACCAAGAACGCTGACGAGGCTTGTGTATATGAGAAGGCTAGTGGGAACATAATAACATTCTTAGTATTGTATGTTTATGACATACTACCTTTTGGAAATGATATTCCAACCATGGAAGGTGTCAAAACTTGGCTTAGAAGTTGTTTTTCCATAATATCTCGGTGAAGCCGCTTATATTTTGGGAATATAGATCTATAGGGATAGATCGAGGTGATTGATAGGTTCAAATCAAAGTGCATATATTAATAAAGTCTTGAAAAGGTTCAAGATGGAAAAACTCTGAGAAAGGTATGGTACTTATTCAAAGAGGGACAATATTGAGTACATCTCAATGTCCAAGCTCTAAGGATGAGCAAGATCGAATGAAGGACATCCCATATGCATCAGCTATAGGATCCATCATGCGATGATATGCACTAGATTGGACATGTCATGCGCGTTAAGCAGGACAAGTAGATATTAGCAGAATCCAGGTAATAGCCATTGGATGGCTGTTAAAAGTATATTGACATACCTTTGGAGGATTAAGGAAATGTTTCTAATATATGGATCTGCTGAAGAGGAACTTGTTGTAAAGGGTTATACGGATGCGAGTTTCCAAACCATTCGAGGTGATTCTCGATCACAATCGGGGTATCTCTTCATTATGAATGGAGTAGCATTTTCCACCACAAAATACGAATACATTGCCGTATCATTAGCAGCTCAGGTAGCTGCATGGATAAAGAAATTTATCGCCAACCTAGGGTGGTCTCTACCACTCAAGACCCCTAGAAATCCTTTTGTGATCATGAGGGTACGATTGTGTTGGACCAAAAAACCAATGAGTCAGATCAGAAAAACCTTTAAGTCCCACAGACATCAAAACAACTGAAGTGATCTACAACAGCTGAAGACAAAATCTGAAGACAACTGCTGAAGACAAAGTCTGAAGACAATGTCTGAAGACAAAGTCTGAAGACAACTGCTGAAGACAAAGTCTGAAGACAACTACTGAAGACAAAGTCTAAAGATCAAGTTCTCAGAAGTTGTCACAACAGCTGAAGTAGTTCTCGTCAGTAGTTGTGATGGTTTTTATTTCAGTAGTTTGTAATCAGTAGTTTTATATTATGTAAAACATCTGAAGTTCTTACACTTCAGATGTTATAACTTCAGTAGTTGTAATGTTAGCTTATACTTAGCTTTTGGTGAAGGTGTCCTCAGTAGTTTAGTTTACTTTCAGTTGTTTGTATAAATCAGTTAGATGTCACTATCAAGTGACATAAGCTGATGTCACATTCCTTATAAAAGGAATGTTGGCCTAATTTTCCCGTACGGGAAGCTTGTGCATGAATGAAAACATATTTTTTTGCCGAAAACTCTCTCTATATAACTGTTACTATTTGATTGAATATTCATATTATTCTTGCTTTAGTTTCGTCTAATTCGTGTGCTATTCCGCTGCAAATCCTAATCTAATTGATCAAACTAGATTTTGATCCCTTCAAATGGTATCAGAGTAGGTTAATCACTGATCGATTTAACAACTGATCATTGAAACTGTTCTTTTGATATCTAAGTTTGATAGAATTATCAAATTTGCAAGAATTGGTTATAGAGTTTTTTTTCTGTTGCTTCGTGTGAATTAATTTGAGATCCTTCTTGTTTTAAACTATGTTGTTGAGTTTTTGACTTAGATCTATTAAAATCTCATTGAACTTGTTTGAATTGGTGAAAATGGCTACATAAATCAATGATTCTCACAATACTGGCTCCTCAACAAAGCCTCCGATGCTTGTTAGGAGTGAGTACAACATATGGCAACGACGAATGCTCCATCACCTGTCTGTCAATAGTTCAGGTTGTTGGAAATCTGTGGTTCATGGACCATATAAGCCTATGGTAAGTAATCCGAAAACCAATGAAATGGTTCCAAAGAAGAAAGAGCAATATTCAGATCAAGATCTGAAACTATTTGAAATTGATGCTAAAGCCCATGGAATTCTAGCCATGGCACTGCCTAATGAAATCTATTGTGGACATATGCATCATGAACAATTTGGAGGAACTGATGAGGTCTTAGCAAACAATAGAGAAATCCTTGCCCAGCAATATGAGACATTCTCTCATAGAATGGGTGAGTCACTGACTCAACAGTTTGAGCGATTCTCCTGTTTGATATCTGAGTTGAAAATGGTTAAACATGAATATACAAGCAGTCAGATGAACAACAGATTTCTCAGATCCCTGCCTGAGAGATGGGACACATATACTATTGTCCTACGCTCCAGTGCAAATGTAGATAATCTATCTCTCACCCAACTTCAAGGGAAACTGCTAACATTTGAAAGGGAGATAGAACAGAAAAGGAAACTGACTTCATCTAGGAAACTCACTCATGATTTTGTACCAGTGAATACTACTCTGGTTGGTCATGAGTCAGAATATGCTACATCAGAAAGTTCTTATGATGAGCATATTGATTTCTCTACAAACAGTGGAGATCATGCTTTTGCTGGTATTGATAGTAATTCAGGATGTAATAGTGATAATTTGTGCTTTTTGATGGATGATTTGAAAGGAATTGCTGATGATGATTTGGAAGAGATGGATATTTTGAGCCAAATGGCATTAGTTAATATCAGATCTCAAAAATTTTACAAAAGGACAGGTAGGAAATTCCCTGGTCTCTCTGGAAAAAAACAAAGTTGGTTTTGACAAGAGCAAGTTGAGGTGTCACGAGTGCCATAGACTTGGACATTTTTCAAGAGAGTGTAGATCATCTGGATCTAATTCTTCTGCACCCTTTGTGACCTTTCCAACCAATAATTCACAAAACAAAGGGCAACATTCTACCAGTTCTGGTCATCATTCACAAATTCAATCATCTCCTACATATTTTGTTCCTCAAGGTCAAATGCCACATCCCTATCCCTGCTTTTACATGCCTTAGTCCAATCAGGTTCCTGTACCCATAGCTCAACAATCACATGCCCTACCTAAGCCTCAACCATCTCAATCAAGTCAACAATCTCAATCTCAATCACCTCAAAGCTTTTTCACTCCTGGAGTTGTTAACTGGAGTAGTTTACCAAATGATCTTTCTGGTTATTCTGAACAAATGTTTTCTGGTGCTGGTCAACATGGTGGTGAAAATGCTAACATTTGAAAGAGAGATAGAACTGAAGTGATCTACAATAGCTGAAGACAAAGTCTGAAGACAACTGCTGAAGACAACTGCTGAAGACAAAGTCTAAAGATAAGTGCTGAAGACAAAGTTTGAAGACAACTGCTGAAGACAAAGTCTAAAGATCAAGTTCTCAGAAGTTGTCACAACAGCTGAAGTAGTTCTCTTCAGTAGTTGTGATGGTTTTCATTTCAGTAGTTTGTAATCAGTAGTTTTATATTATGTAAAACATCTGATGTTCTTACACTTCAGATGTTATAACTTCAGTAGTTGTAATGTTAGCTTATACATAGCTTTTGGTGAAGGTATCCTCAGTTGTTGTGGACATCTTTAGTAATTTAGTTTACTTTCAGTTGTTTGTATAAATCAGTTAGATGTCACTATCAAGTGACGTCAGCTGATGTCACATTCCTTATAAAAGGAATGTTGACCTAATTTTCCCGTACGGGAAGCTTGTGCATGAATGAAAGCATTCTTTTTGGAGAAAACTCTCTCTTTATAACTGTTACTGTTTGATTGAATATTCATATTTTTGTTGCTTTAATTTCGTCTAATTCGTGTGCTATTTTGCTGCAAATCCTAATCTAATTGATCAAACAAGATTTCGATCCCTTCAGATTGCATAAATCAAGGTACCCTGTCCTCTTCAAAAGGCTAGGCACAATGAGCGGAATTCAACTACATAAGGGATGAAGTTGAAAAGGGAAAAATATGTATTCGTAAAGTTCACACCGGTCAAAACATTGCGGATCCACTCATGAAGCTCCTTAAGAGGACAAAGCATGAAAGTTATACTTGTGCCTTAGGACTTAGATATTCTAGTGACTGGAATTGATTTGTTTAGTATTAAAA
This sequence comes from Flaveria trinervia, assembly GCA_025506515.1. Taxonomy (NCBI): domain Eukaryota; kingdom Viridiplantae; phylum Streptophyta; class Magnoliopsida; order Asterales; family Asteraceae; genus Flaveria; species Flaveria trinervia. The sequence goes on from JACCIX010001338.1 coordinate 27,803, forward strand.
GTTTGAGACAATGTAATATTTAACTCTTTATATACTTGTGATATTTTGAGTTATATTCATTTTAGCATGTATACATCCATGAATATGTTTATTATTCTAATGTCCGTAGTCGGTCATGTTTGTGGGAACAAATATGAACATAAGACCCTTATGAACATGGATTGGTTTATATTCATAAGGAATGAATATAGAGCAATTGGTTGCTGCCAAGGTTCATAGATATTTGTGGGATACAAATACTGGACTAACCTGCATCTCAATTTTACAACATGGAATCTTTTAGATTGATCATAAAAAAATTTGTGTAAAGGCAAATATCATTTGGTATCCTCCGACCTGAGATACATATTGGGTTTTGATATCCACCAAATGTTATACTTTGAGCTAGTTCTTCACTGCTCTGAAATAACGGGCAGTACATAAGGCTATGTTTAGGTGTGACACGAGGTGATTGTGAAAAATGTATGTAGTCAAGATGGAATTTGTTCCTCTTATTCGTTGAGAGCAAGGTGTCTAAGGCCTGATAAGTTAAATCAACAAGGAATGATCATTCTTTGTCCTTGGATTTAACAAGACAACTGAAACAAAAGGATAAATGATTGATTCACCTAAATTATTTCAAGTTGGATACTTGAAGGGGATGATGTTATTGAATGGCTTTAAGTCATGCGTAGTAAGGGTAGTAAACCGTTGTTAGGCGGAATTTAGTGCTTGCGTCAATCTTCTATGAATCTTGTGCAAGCGGGAGATTGTTGGATTCTTTTTACCCAAGACACATAGAACATTGATGTGGTTAGTACGTTATGATCCAAATCGGGCCATACCCAATAACAAGCTTAGCAAACACCAAATAATATTTAATTGATGATATGATCATACAATTAAATAAATACACCAATTTAGAAAATGGGTTTTCTAAATAAGTTGCATATGAGATTGAACAATTTAGAGGGATATTTTGTTCAGAGGTAATCTTTCTAATGTTATTTAAGTTAGTTAAATAACATCAAACAATAATAGGAGTGTGTGTATAAGTTATATAATTAAAAGGGTAATTACATAAGTTATTCTAAATACTAGTTAAAACCTTTAGTAGAATAAATTGGGGGGAAAACCCCAAATTTTAAGGGGGTTCGGCCGCCCTTAGAGGATGGGATTCCTTTTGTTTTCTTTTTGAGGTTTTGGAACCTTGAAACCCTTAGAACACACACACACTCCATCTTGCTCTCTCTCTCTCTCTCTCACATGTAAAAGGGTCACATGAACACAAACTCTTCTTTTGGAAGAAGGGTTCACAGCTGGAACAAGGCTCTAGCAGCCTCCTTGATAGTTCACGGCTGGAACAAGACTCCAGCAGCCTTCTTGATCCGATTTTGGTGCTCAAATCCTAGCAACAAGGTGCTTGCTTGATGCTTGTGGGTGTGGATGCTTGAGGACACCTCTCCTTGGTGTTTTGGTGATTCAAGAACCTCATCTTCTTCATCAAAATTAGTTTTTCTGCAGCTTTACTAAAGGTAGTATGTATGGCTTCTTTTGGCTTGTTATTTCTTGTTGATAGCTCGTTCAAACACATATAAATGATCCTATGTTCTTGGGTTTGTTGATGTTTTGTTATTAGCCTTATATTCAGATTACTAATGAAAATTTTAAGGTTACATTCCGCTGCATTTTCATAGTTTAAAAGGTTAAACTACTTTGATATGGTCCAACAAACCTAACGGTTAAAGCACACTGAAAAGTTTCCTATGGATCTTGATCTTCTCATTGCTAAGATTGAATCTATGGAAATTGATGAGAGTTCAAGAAATAATGAAGATCCGCTTTAACATCTCAATACAAGTATGTTGCTCCTCTAGCAAATACTATAGAGAATGCCTTTCATGTCAAAAATGAGGCTACTTCTAGAGATGAGCTTGATCTATTCGTGGGAGCTGGATTTTTCACTAGTACCCCAGTCTATTCAACTCAGCCACAAACATAGTCTCCTCCAAAATCAAAAATGCCTAAAACACATAATGAGACTCCATCTTCTAACTCTGCTAATCCTAGCAAAGTTAAAGATGTTATAAATAACCTTTTACAGGATGAAGAGTCCAAAACTACTTTTATAGCTTTTGTGGCAAGCTTCCAAGCCTATTAGGGTAGTCATGTAACTCAAATTGATTTGATCTTGCGGGATTTGTTTGAGATGGATCCTTATGATGTAGAAGAAATGGATCTAAATTGAAAAATAGTGATGATTGCTTACACAACACAAAAGCACTCATATGTCAACATGAAATACAGGCCTAGTGCCAACAAAACAGTTGGATTTGACAAGTCAAAAACAAGATGTTTCAATTGAAACAGTTATGGCCATTTTTCCAGAGAATGTAAAGCTCCAAGAACTCAAAGTGGAAATGGTCAAAGTAGTTCAAATAGTTAGAGACACCAATATCAAACTCAAAAGACATTCCAGAAACCATATCAGAGTGTGCCAATGGCCGAATTAAAAGATGATCAAAAGACAGCTGAAGAATCAAAGAGAGCAATAGTTGTAAGCATAAAAGATGGTTATGACTTGAGTGCTTATGCTCAATAATTTACAGCTGATCTCACTTCAGGTTTAGTATTAGTTTCTAAAATGAACGAAGACTGGTCTGAAAACAATGATTTAAAATCTGATGAATTAGAGAATGAGACAGACTATGACTGGTGTGACAAATTTGATCCAAAGGAGGACACAGAAGAAATTGCTCACATGGCAAAGTCTTAACAAACAAAGGTTGTAAACTCTACATCTGACACAGAGTCTTCAAGTTCATATCCTAAAATTCCAATCGAAGTAATTGAAAAACACAATAAAGCATGTTTTGAACAAGTTGAACATTATAGAACATACTCATTCAAAATATGTGATAAATTGAAGCAAGAAGAATCAATGCAGATAAAACTGAAAGATGATAATAAAGTTGCTAATGATAAAAATCATGTCACTTCAAACGAGTTAAAACAAAACTCTAAAAGAACTTGAATTTTTCAAGAAACAACTTGAAGAAATGACAAAAACACTCGAACATGAAAAATTGGCACATGCTGCAACTCAAATTGATTTTGGCCAAAGTAAAAGGCTCAAAGACTGTAGTTGAGCAACTGGTAAATGGAAGAAAAGAAAAAGATAAAAGAGGTTTAGGTTTTAGACATGAATCTATGCTTGAATCTATCTCTAATACTTTACTAGAAAACTTCAATACTCATGACCATTCTCCACAAAATAATGCTAGGCTAAAAGAATATTAAGAGAAGAAAAAGAGTGGCCAAGAAACCATTGAAACTGAAATTGAAAAAATAAACATTCAAATATTCAAGGAGAAAGATTTAGAAAAGTTTAAGAATGATCATAAGTCTAAGTTTAGACACATGATGAATTTTTAGTTTTATGACAAGTGTTAGGACGTTTTGAGTCAACCTCATGTGCCTAAACAGTGGTCATAAGTCTAAAAATATTGGTTAAGTTTTGGGCGTTTTGTACAAGCTCATGCGCCTAAACAATACCAGACGTTTCATGTTGAAAATAAACAAAGTGTTAGGCATTTCATTCTAGGTCATGCGCCTGAACAGTGCTCATAAGTCATGCACCTGTACAGTGCAAATACGTCTATATATCTTAAACAAAATCTGACCAAGTGTAACTCATGCGTCTAAGGTTCATACGCCTAAACTGGGTAATACGCCTGAACTAGGGTAGTACGCCTGAGCTGGGGTAATACGCCTGTATAGTTCTAATGTGCCTAAAACTCATGTGTCTCAACAGTGGTCATGCGCCTAAATAGTTGTAATGCGTCTAAGGGTTTTTACACTTTATTGGAGCATATATTGTCATATATAGTGTGTCCGTTGCTTGACGAATAGTCTAGGCTTAATGTAATACACCTGATGTATTGTAAACACATGAAACTAAGTCATTCACAGGAGCATATGCGCATGAGACTCAGTCGTACGACTGAACCATGCTAATGGACTAGTCGTGCGACTGAGAGATGCTATTGGGCCATTCGTAAGACTAAACCATAAGTATGGTCCAGTCGTACGATTGAATCATACGCATAGTCCAATCATACGAATGGGCCCAACCGCATCTAATATGTGCTGAGACCTATAACTACTAGTTTCATTGTGTAAGAAGGGTTAAGGAGTCTGCCCGGGGCCTAGGTGCTGCCGGATGAGAGGGGAGATCATGCTCGATCTCCCCTTGCCAAGAGTCGTGATTCTTATGTTTAACGAGCTTGTAATCATGAGGTTTTATTAATGAAACCATTATATTATTGTTCCTTCTATTGTTTGTCTCTTGGTTTTTGTTTTTGTTTCCTTCCGTCAAGAACGTGCTCGGATATTAACCGATCCAGCGAATTCACAATTGGTATCAGAGCCGTTTATTACTAAAATGATCTAACAATCATTCTAGCAAGTCGAGCTCTTGATTTCTGGATCTATTTCATGTTCTTTGACATTAAAACCACTTCGTGTTCTTCGTGTTTTGCTCAAATCTTGTTACGTGTGTTAGTTCTTGGTTAAAATCGAACTCCGAACCATGTTCTTATCACCCTTGCGAATCTGATAATGTCTATTTGGTTTTGGTTCATGTAAAATTCATCAGATTAGGGTTTTTGGCATCCATTTTTGAAAAAAAGTAAAAAGCTCAAAGACTGTTGTTGAGCAACTGGTAAATGGAAGAAAAGAAAAAGTTAAAAGAGGTTTAGGTTTTAGACATGAACCTATGCTTGAATCTATCTCTAATACTTTAGTAGCAAACTTCAATACTCGTGACCATTCTCCAAAAAATAAAGTTAAGCTAAAAGAATTTTAAGAGAAGAAAAAGAGTGGTCAAGAAATCATTGAAAGTGAAATTGAAAAAATAATCATTCAAATATTCGAGGAGAAAGATTCAAAAAAGTTTAAGAATGATCATAAGTCTAAGTTTAGCACATGATGAATTTTCAGTTTTATGACAAGTGTTAGGACGTTTTGAGTCAACCTCATGAGACTAAACAGTGGTCATAAGTCTGAAAATCTTTGTTAAGTTTTGGGCATTTTGTAGAAGCTCATGTGCCTAAACAGTACCAGACGTTCCATATTGAAAATAAACACAGTGTTAGGCATTTCATTATAGGTCATGAGCCTAAATAGTGCCTATAAGTCATGCACCTATACAGTGAAATTACCTCTATATATCTTAAACAAAATTCGACCAAGTGTAACTCATGCGTCTAAGGTTCATACGCCTGAACAGGGGTAATACGTCGGTATAGTTGTAATGTGCCTAAAACTCATGTGTCTCAACAGTGGTCAGGCGCCTAAATAGTTGTAATGCATCTAAGGGTTTTTACACTTTAGTGGAGCATATATTGTTAGGATCAGTGATTTAAGTTTGATCAATTAGAGTAAATTGCAGCAAAATTCGAACAATGAATTAGATAATTTAGCAAGAACTCAATTGATATTCAATGGAATAGTACACGGTTATACAGAGAGAGAGAATTTTGCAAAAGGAATATTTCATTCAAATGCTTTCGTGGTGGCTGAAAGTCACACATTACATTTAGGTCAACATTCCTTATATAAGGAATGTGACGTCTACTCATGTCACTTGATAGTGACATCTAACAGAATTATACAAACAACTGAAACTATGCAAACTACTGAGAATGTTCTCGACAACTGATCACATCTCAGAGAATGCTAAGTACAAGAACATAAAACTACTGAACTAAAACTACTAAAACTATAAACTACTGAAAGGTAAATTACAAGTACTAAAAGGAAAACCATCATAACTACTGAAGTTAATAACTTCAGCTGTTGTGACAACTACTGAAGTTAATAACTTCAGCTGTTGTGACAACTACTGAAGTTAATAACTTCAGCTGTTATGACAACTACTGAAGTTAATAACTTCAGATGTTGTGACAACTACTGAAGTTAATAACTTCAGATGTTGTGACAACTACTGAAGTTAATAACTTCAGATGTTGTGACAACTACTGATCACTCTGGTCTTCAGTCTTTGTCTTCAGTCTTTGTTCTTTAGACTTTTATTTTAGACGTTGTCTTCAGCTGATAGCTTCAGACTTTGTCTTCCGTACTTCACTTTCAGACTTTATCTTCAGTACTTTACTTTCAGACTTTGTCTTCAGTACTTTACTTTCAGACTTTGTCTTCAGTAGAAATCTTCAGATCTTGTCTTCAGACTTTGTCTTCAGACCTTGTAATCAGTTGATGTCTTCAGCTGTTGTGATCTTCTTCAGTAGTTGTAATGTCTGTGGGACTTAGAGGTTTTTCTGATCAGGCTCATTGGTTCTTTTGGTCCAACAAACTCCCCCTGAACCAATGTAGCCAAAACCTCTATGTTTATTGATGATCCCACTTATTCTTTGGCAGAAACACCCTCTTGATCAGCTTCAGAGGTAATCATGTAAGCACAGGCCGGGAATAGGTTTTTGATCTTTTGATTGGCTATGTGTGGAAGGGAACTCTGTCTTGGGAAAACTGGACACAGAGTCTTGTCCCAACCATGAAACCTAAATCCCATTGATGAGTCTGTAAGACTCTCTTGCATAGGCCTTAAGGAGAACAACTTGTTCCTCCTTCGTGAGTTCTTCTGCTTCTCCCTCAAAGAAGAACTCGGGGCCATAATATTCAGACATATACCTTACTGTCTTCCCATTCTTCAACTCAACAGTTGTGATCTCTCTGTATGCAATTCATCTGGATGAGACCCTTCTAGCAACAACTGGAGTTCACTCTTTTGAAGATCATCAAGTCTCTTGTATAACAGCCCCTTCTTGATCATTTTGTTCTCAAGTAGAGATTGAGGGGTTGTCTTTGAGTTGTGTGCTCTCTTGAATTCTTCTATAATCTCCCAGGGTGAGACTACCATAGCCAACATAATTGCAGCATTCAAAGTCTTTTTCACTTGGCCATGATATCTACTTGGTATGTTCTTCTTGTGTATTCTGTAACTTACCCTGGGGTCTTGCCAAATCCTCACTCTTTCTCTTTGATGTTGGAATGTATGCCTAAGAGTGTACAACTTCAGAGCTTGTTTCTTCATTGCTTGAATGGATGAGGACTGAGGGAAGTCCTTGTCAACCATTTTGAGAAATTGCTCATCATGCTGCTTCTGATGTTCTACTTCTTCAATCTTCACTTTCACCATTTGCATTTGCAAGTCAGGTGTGATCATCTGTTGACTTCTGGGCTCAGGTGTTTTAAGTTTGAGAACAGCAGAGATTGGCAGACTGTCTTCATTCTCATTCTCTTCTTCTTCTTCTTCTACCCTCAACACCCTTCTCCTCCTTTTGGGTGTATCACTGGGTGTGGTTTGAGTTGGTTTTTGGGGTAATGGAATTGGTTTTGTGGGTTGAGTTGTGGGTGGTTTTGGTTTAGGGATAGAATTGGCAGATTTTAGAGATGATTGCTTTGAGGGTTGTTTTTGAGTGGGAGTATAAGAAGGCTGATCTAGCAATTTAGTGGTGAGTTTGGCTTTTGAGAGCTTTGCCATCTCAGTTCTCTTCGCAGCACTTGCTTCATCCAGTGCTTTGATGATCAACCCTTTGTTGTAGCTTCCAGCAGAACAGAATTTCTTGGTTATCTCCAAGATACTGTCTTTGGACCAAGACTTCATCTCTATCAATGATCTTCCTAGATATTTGGCAATAAACCTGATCATAATCTCCAACTTTCCCTATCCATCACACTGTAACTAGCCCAACTTGCTTGAATTTCGTTTATCTCCAGCCTTCTGATCTCAACATCTAAGGTGGCTGTGTCATGACCCTGTCTGAAGAGCTCATCTATTATTTTGTCCATGGATCTGCTGTGAGCTTCATCATCTTCTTTGACTAGATCCTCTAAGGATTTTTCTCCATCATACTTTGACTCAGCACTTCTCTTCTTTTTGTAAATGATCAACTGATCTTTCTGCTCTTTGTTCGTGCTCAGCTCTTGCACTATGATCAGCTGTTTCTCTGAGATCAGTTCTTGTTCTTTCTCCAACTCCTTTTCCTTTTCTGGTTCTTTCTCATCTTCTACTCTCTTCCTTTTCCTTTCTTTCACTGCCTTAGACTTAGTAGTCTCCCTCTTTTTAGGTGCATTGGGATTAGGGGCTTGAAAGGCAGAAAGTGAACATCATCAAGGAGTGTTTGGAGATTTGAGGAGATCCTCTCATCAATGGCTTTATAAACTATCTTAGTGATGATGGGAGTGATGAGAGGTAAGGAGCTTTGAAAGGTTGCAACCATCTGCTCAGAGGGGTTCTGTCCCTGAGAGGTGGTGCCAAAAGCAATGGCTGGTGGCTTAGTTAAGTTTATTGGCTGTGTGTTTGGTGAACCTTTAAATGAAGGTGCCATCTGTGGGTTTATTGGGGCAGATGGACTTTTATCCTGAGACATTTTGGCTAGCAGTTCTTTGAGTCTGCTCACCTCAGTCTCTAGGATTGTGTTATGGGCTATGACATCAAAGAAAAAGCCCAGGTCATCATCAGTCTTTGCTGAATCATCTGACCTCCTGATTAAATGAGGATGTACATGCCCTGAGTGTAGATCAGTATATGCATGTGCCCCTTTTTCTTGGTTCTGGGGACTTCCTGCCTCTGGACTTTGTCCTTCATTGGCAGTTGCCTCTAGTGAGGTCTTATATATGTTACCAACTTCATCCTGTTCATTTGCTGAATCAGTAGAAGTGGCAGCCTGACCAGATGTTCTAACCTCCTCTTCTACACTTGGAGATTGAACATTATAACCCCTGTGCTATGGGTTATGAGCAGGATTTTGGTCCTCCCCCTCAATCGTTGAGGTATTCCCAGTGTTAATTGGTTTCTGAGGAGGGGGTGAGGAATGCAGCTGACTCAGCACTTTTGCAACTATAAGGGTTGGGCTTTGAGGGGCGGTTGCATTTGGAGATTGGTCAGAAGCAGATTGCACCCGGGGTGAGAGATGCTCTTCAATGGTAACCTTCTCAACTGAGATAGGTGCCAGTAATGTGGTATCCCCAAATTTGGTTGCAACAGGATCCTGTGGAGAGGATACCTCTGCAGTTTCAGCTGGTTGAGTCTCTAACATGACTGGGGGGTTAGAACCAATATGTGTTTCCTGTATTTGTGGTACAGGGGCATCCGCAGGGGACTCATCTCCCTGAGTAGCCTTTTTGGGCTTTTGGGGTTTGGGTTTGGTGGGGACTTTGGATCTGGAGGTGGAGGCTGTGGGTTCCCTCTGCTTGGGTTTGAGCAGCCGGTAGCCCCTTTGACAGTAGGGTCAGAGTTATGCCTGGAGTATACCTCAACTAAAACAGCTTGAGCAGGGACTCCAAGACCAACAAGACCTTCATATTTTAATTGATTTAAAATTATGGCCATTAGAAACCTGGGATATAGTAGCCATCTGTTTGTCACAGGTTTCTGAGCTAGATCCTTAAGTTCCATAAACACTATCTTAGAAAAATTTAGAGTTTGTCGTTCAAAGATAGAGTACAATACCTGTTGCTATCTTGAGGACATCTGATCCCATGAAGATGTCTTTGGAGCAAGGCAAACATTCACCATGTGGAAGATAATTCTTTCAGCATCATGGAAGTGCTTTTTGAGAATGGTTGTAGCACTTAAGTCTCCTTCATACCCGTTGTTGATGAAAGACATATCAATGGTTCCTTTCGGGTATTCTATAATACAGGTGGCATCATGCAAATTTAGGGTTTTGCGAATGATGTCAGGGGTGATTACTGTTGGACCAAAAGAACCAATGATCCAAGATCAGAAAACCTCTAAGTCCCACATGGTATCACAACAACTGCTGAAAGCCTCATCAGTAGTTTGACAAGTGCTGAAGACCTCAACAGCTGAAGAACCAAAGTACTGAAGTACAACAGCTGAAGAGTTTACAAGTGCTGAAGATCAACAACTGATGTACAAGGTCTGAAGACAAAGACTGAAGACATCAGCTGATGGTATCTACTGAAGTCATCAGCTGATGAGACACCTGAAGGTCAAAGTCTGAAGATCAAGTACTGAAGCCTCAGTAGTTTGTCACAACTGCTGAAGAGTACTTCTTCAGTAGTTGTGATATCAGTAGTTATATATTTTTATGTTTCAGTAGTTTTGTAAAACGACTGAAGAGCTTGTTCTTCAGTCGTTGTAGTTTTAGTAGTTTTATATTTTGTACTTAACATGCTGATATGTTCTCAGTAGTTGTGAACATTTCAGTAGTTTGTTAAGAATAGTTATTTTTGTATTAGATCTGCCAGTTGTCACTTTCCGTGATAACAACAGTGATTGTTGCACTCTATATAAGGAGTGACAACCTATTGTAATCTGTGATAAATGAGTGAATGAATGGAATGAATGATTGATTTGATTAGAAATATTCTACATCTATAAACATTCCTTGAAATCAGAAATATATATTCTCTCCCTATAAACGTATGCGATCTTAATGCTTACAAGTATCGATTGCTTGCTACAATTTGTCTAATTCTAGTTTGTATTCCGCTGCTTTGTATCCTAATACATCAAATGTGATCGCTGATCCTGTCAAATGGTATCAGAGCCAGGTTCATCATTGATCGAGCTAACAATTGATCATTGAAACTGCTATTCAAGATCTAAGTTTGATTGAATTAGCTTTTGTTTTTTGCAAGAAACGGTTATAGAGATGAATTTTCTGTATTTCTGCTCATTCATCCTGAGATCTTTTCTTCGTTCTCATTGAGTTTGTTGTGGTCTGTCTGAAATTTTTAAAACTTGAACTAAATTGTTTTGAACTGAAAATGACCACTCCTTCCAATGATCCTCACGATACTGGTTCCTCAACCAAGCCACCTATGCTGGTTAGGAATGAGTATAACATATGGCAAAGACGTATGCTCCATCACCTGTCTGTTAACAGCGCAGGGTGTTGGACATCAGTGGTACATGGTCCACACAAGCCTATGGTGAATAACCGGAAACCAATCAAATGGTTCCGAAGAGGAGGGAGCAATAACTCAGATGAGGATAAGAAGTTGCTTGAGATTGATGCAAAAGCCCATGGAATTCTGGCCATGGCATTGCCCAATGAAATCTATTCTGGGCTAATGCATCATGAAACTGCCCATGACCTCTGGATTGCTTTGAAAGAACAATTTGGAGGAACAGATGAGGTCTTGGCAATAATAGAGAAATTTTGCCAACAATATGAGACATTCTCTCATAGAAAGGGTGAGACACTGACTCAACAATATGAGCGGTTCTCTTGTTTGATCTCTAAACTAAAAATGGTCAAACTTGAATACACCAATATTCAGATGAATAACAGATTTCTCAGATCACTGCCTGAGAGATGGGACACATATACTATTGTCCTACGCTCCAGTGCAAGTTTGGACAAACTATCTCTCACCCAACTCCATGGGAAACTGCTCACTTTTGAGGGAGAGATAGAACAGAAGAGAAAGCTGTCTTCATCTGGAAAGCTCACTGAAGACTTTATACAAGGCAACACTGCCTTGGTGGGTCATGAGTCAGAATATGCTTCATCTGAATGCCAGTATGATGAGCATATTAATTCTCTTCAAGCACTTCTGATTCTGCATTTGTGAGTGTTGATGGTCAGTTTACTGGGTGTAATAATGACAATCTATGTTTCATTATGGATGATCTCAAGGGGATTGCTGATGATGACTTAGAAGAGATGGATATTTTGAGCCAAATGGCCTTGATAAATATCAGATCTCAGAAGTTCTGTAAAAGGACTGGAAGAAAATTCCCAGGACTCTCTGGCAAAACCAAAGTTGGTTTTGACAAGAGCAAGTTGAGGTGTCACAAATGCCAAAGGCTTGGACACTTTGCAAGAGAGTGTAGATCAACTGGATCTAACTCTACTGCACCCTTTGTGACTTTTCCTGGCAATAGTCAACAACACAGAGGGCAACATCCTGTCACCTCTAGTCATCATCCTCAACAACAATCTCCGGCATATTTTGTTCCTCAGGGTCAAATGCCATATCCGTACCCTTGTTATTACATGCCACAGTCAAATCAAGTTCAAGTTCCTATAAACACACAACCTCATGCACTACCAGAACCTCAGCCTTCCCTATCTCATCAACAACCTCAATCTCAACACAACACAGCTTCTTCACCCCAGGAGTTGTTGACTGGAGCAGTTACCAGATGACTTGTCTGGTCATGATCAACTGTTTTCAGGTGCTGGTCAACATGGTGGTGACAGTCCCTTTGCGAATCTAGCTCTTATGGCTTTGGAGTCTGCTGATACTTCATTCCAAGCAATGTCTACACCGCAGGTATCACAGGTATCCTCTGAGGCAAAAGCCAAATTATGTTCTGAACCATGCATAGCAGCATTTGCTTCCATTAGAGAAGCAAATGTAGCTCTAATTAATAAGAACATTGAGCTAGAACAAATAATTTCCAAAACAAAGCTGAGTTTGAGTTTGTGCTCAAGATAAAATGATGAGATTTATAAACTGAATTGCCAAATAATTGATGATAAGGCTAGAGAAGATTTACTTCTAGAGAAGTACAAAGATCTCAAAGAAACCCTTGCAGTTACCCAGGTCGAGTGTGATAGATGGGTACAATCATGCAAAGGTTTTGAAATGCTTCTTAGTAAGCAATCTGCTTCAAATGTGAAGTTTGGAATTGGTTACAATCACACTGCTCCACCTATAGTTTTACCCCAAGAGCAGAGGTAGAGGTAGATCTGATGGTGAGAGTGATAACCAATCCATCACATCATGTGATCTACCTTCTGATACAGCACAATCAGAAGTAGCAGTCAGCATCAAGCCCTCTTCGAACCTATCAGCTGATGTTGATGGTTCAAATGCTGACATTCACATGATAAATGAGTTGATCAACTCAGGAGTTAATCCTGAAGGTCCTGAAAGGACTAGAGAGCAGGATTTAACACCTGAAGTTCAAACTTCAACTGCTGTCAGTACTGAAGAGAAGAAAACTGGCAGTAGAAAGAGTTTGAAGACTACTAAAGGGGTAGTCAAGAAAGCAACCATGCTTCCAAACCATTAAGAACAAGTCTTCTGTTGCTTCACCATCTTTAGTTGATGATCAACCTAAGATGAAGAAGAAACCATGTGAAGTATGTGGTTTGTTCAATCATCTTACAGATGATTGTTGGTACAAAAGGGTTCCAAACTCAAACAAAAAGAAGAAATTAATGAGAAAAGGTATAAAAATGAAAACTGAGTTTGAGACCACATTTATATCAGCAACATCAAATCCTGTAACCCTTAAGTTCTTAAACAAATCCAAAAAGGAAGGGGTTAAACAGGTGACAGCTGAGGTGCTCAAAAGAAGAAGGTGCAACATAGGACCTTATCTAACTCTCCACTAGCAATGTGTCTGATGAGCTGAAAGCTTTATCACAAAATCCGACACAACTGGTGATGATGGTACAACATCTGTTGGGTAGAGTTAACCAACTAGATTCTCCTATGTTGAAACCACAGAAAAGGAGGTCCAAGCCAAAGGACTCATCTTCTACACCATCTTCTTCCTCTCAGGCTATTGTTTCAAATAAACTTGTTAGTTTACCATCTATTGATGAGACCAGGCCAAAACCAAAAAGTTTGGGTCTCTAAAACTAACATGCCAAAGTAGCATCTGGCATGTAGACAGTGGGGGATCTATGCACATGACTGGGAAATCTCTCTTCTTCATGACTACTCTCAAGGAAAGAAGGGATTTGTCTCTTTGGCAATGATGCTAGGGGTTACATCATCGGTAAGGGCTTTGTCTCCAATGGAGAAATCAAATTTGATGATGTTAATCATGTGGAAAATCTCAAGTACAACCTCTTGAGTGTCAGTCAAATGTGTGATAAAGGCCATGTTGCCCTTTTCACCAGTCAAAACTGTAGGATTCTGTCATCCAAAGTTTTGCACTTGATTGACAAGGTGTTGGATGATCACACTCTCCTGAAAGCCACAGGACAGGAAGAGTGTATGACTTAGATCTCTCTAAGAAGAGATAGATCTCAAAGGCAATCCTTGCCTATTTTCCAAAGCCTCTTCTCAAGAATCTAAACTGTGGCACAGGAGGCTTGGTCATGTTAATCTCAAAACATGAATCAGCTTAGCCGCAATAGTTTAGTCAGAGGCTTACCAATAAAGGAGTTCCACTGTGATGAAACCTGCACTGCTTGTTTAAAAGGAAAAAGCACAAAGTCTCATTCCCTCCTATTGAAGTGTCCAAGTCCACTGCCTGCTTGCAATTACTGCATATGGATCTATTGGTCCTGTGAGAGTAATGAGCATGGCAAAGAAGAAATACTATCTGGTAATTGTGGATGATTACTCCAGATTTGTATGGACTTCTTTCTACACAAAGGATGAGGCTGCTCAGAAGATTATTCACTTTGTGCTGTACATTGAGAAGCAGTATTCCCTTCCAGTCAAGTGTATTAGGAGTGATAATGGAACTGAGTTCAGAAATCATACACTTGATGACTTCTATCTTTCAAAGGGAATCAAAAGGCAGTTCAGCATTCCAAGGACTCCAGAACAAAATGGAGTAGTGGAGAGAAAGAACAGGACCCTCATTGAAGCTGCAAGGTCCATGCTGGCTGACTCAGGTTGCCATTGACCTTTTGGGCTGAAGCTGTCAACACAGCTTGTTATGTGCAAAATAGAGTTTTAGTAAATCAGAGGTTGATGAAGACTCCATATGAAGTTCTCCATCATTGGCTCCTCTGATTTCATTTTTCAAAGCATTTGGGTGTCCCTGTTTCATTCTCAACACAAAGGATCAACTCCATAAATTTGATCCTAAGGTGGATGCAGGGTACTTTGTTGGTTATTCATCTACTTGCAAGGCATACAGAGTCTCAACTGCAGAACAAAGATGGTTGAAGAAAATACATGTTAAGTTAATGACTCTCCAAAGGACAAGATTCCACAAAGTCCTGTGGAGTTATTTGATTTGGACATACTGCAATATGTTCCTTATCAAACTCCTGCTGTTGCTCCTGTCAACAGTTCACCACCTAGTGGTACTGCTGATGATGATGATGATTGCAGTACTCACCTCTTCAGGTTTAGTGATCAGCTGCCTGACTCAGCTAGACCTGATGTTCTGTAGCTCCAGTAGCACCATCCACAACAAATGCTGATGAGATTTCTTCGAATTCAACTTCCTTTGAATTACCATCCACTGATTGGTTTCAAGGAAATGATACACCATCACCATCTGTTGCTGCTGAAACCGGCTACAAACACTTGCACAGATCTCATTGTGTATCAAGATCTGAAGAATCACCCTATGTCTCAAATCATTGGTGATATCACTGCTGGAGTATCAACAGAAGTCAATTGTCAAATTTCTGCTTCTAAGCTCTCTCCATCAGTCAGCAAGAGCCAAAGAATTATCACATTGCTTTAAGGACAATGGATGGGTTGATGCCATGCAGCTTGAGCTTCTTCAGTTCAAGAAACAGCAAGTGTGGGAACTGGTTCCTCTACCTCCAGGTAAGTGTGCAATAGGCACTAAATGGGTTTTAGGAACAAAACTGATGAAAATGGGCTTATTGTTAAGAACAAGGCCAGACTGGTTGTTCAGGGGTTTTGCACAAGAAGAAGGTATTGATTATGATGAAACCTTTGCCCCTGTAGCCAGACTAGAAGCAATTCGATTGTTTTTAGCTATGCTGCTTATCAAAACCTTAAAGTTTTTCAAATGGATGTCAAAAGTGCATTTTTGTATGGAAAAGTTAAAGAAGAGGTTTATGTATGTCAACCTCCAGGCTTTGAGGATAATAAACATCCTAATTGGGTGTATAAGCTTGATAAAGCTCTTTATGGGTTAAAACAAGCTCCCAGAGCCTGGTATGAGACATTATCAAACTTTTTCTGGAAAACAATTCACTAGAGGCTCCATAGACAAGACTTATTCATTAAGAAAGCTGGGCAGCATAATCTACTTGTTCAAATTTATGTAGATGATATCATTTTTGCATCATCTGATCCAAAGTTGTGTGATGCCTTTACAAAGTTGATGCAACAGAAGTTTGAAATGAGTGCCATGGAGAATTACAGTTCTTTCTGGGGTTGCAAATCAACAAAAGGCTGATGGAATTTTTATTCATCAGTCCAAATATACAAAAGATCTTTTGCAAAAGTTTGATTTACAAAACTGTAAGCCTGTTCTACTCCCATGAGCAGCACCACACAACTGGACTCAGATCAGAAAGGTAAAGTGGTTGATGAAACACTTTACAGATGTATGATGGGTCCTTGATGTATTTAACAGCTTCAGGACCAGATATTATGTTCGCTACATGTTTGTGCTACATTTCAGGCTGCACCTAAAGAGTCTCATCTGATTGCAGTCAAGAGGATCTTTAGATATCTGCAAGGCACTCCATCTCTAGGTTTATGGTATTCTACGGACATTCTGGTAAATTAGTTGCTTTTTCTGACAGTGACTATGCAGGGTGTAAGTTGACCAAGAAATCAACTTCTGGTGGATGTTAATTCCTAGGCAACTGCTTGATTTCTTGGCAGAGCAAGAAACAGACCTCAGTTGCTACATCCACTGCTGAAGCAGAGTACATCGCTGCTGCAAGTTGTACATCTCAGGTACTCTGGCTTCAAAACCAACTTTTGGATTATGGCATTACAGAGACTAAGACTCCATTGTTAATGGATAGTGCTTCAGCTCTTTGTATTGTCAAAAATCCAGTCCAGCACTCTAGGACCAAACATATAGAGATCACATCATTTTATTAGGATTGTTTTGAAAAAGGTCTGATTGATCCTAAGTTTGTGCCTAGTGCTGATGAGCTTGCAGACATTTTTACTAAGCCTTTGGATAGTTCAACTTTCCAAAACCTGGTGTAAGGCTTGGTATGCTGCAACTAGAATAAGTGACAACTACTGATGATCTTAGTAATTCATACTGATGATCATAAGTACCTATGTCACATATAAGTACTGATGAGTTCTTTTTATCCTCAGTAGTTTTTATAACTACTGAAGGCTAAAATGTCACAAGTACTGAAGTACTTCATCTGTTCTAAACTACTGATGTAGTCACAACTACTGATGCAGTTACAACTACTGCAATCAGTAAAACAGATAAGTACTGATGTCCTATGAAACAACTGAAATCAGCCAAAAAGACTGATGAATGTGTTGAGGACAGATTGAAACAGCTGAAAAACTAAGAATTGACGAAAAACTGAAAAGAACTTCCTCTTCAGTCGTTTGTACAACTCTGTTTCATTTTAAACAACTGAAGCAAAACCACGTCTTCAGTAGTTTTTATAACTACTGATGACTAATCCCTAGTCTTCAGTTGTTTACAACAGCTGATGACAAAACCACTGTCTTCAGTAGTTTCATAACTACTGATGACACACACCAAGTCCTCAGTTGTTTCAATCATCTGAAGTCAAAACCACGGTCTTCAGTAGTTTTCTAAACTACTAATGCCTAACACCACGACTTCAGCTGTTTCAACGTCTGAAAAGATAATACCATGTCAACGGTCGTTTAAAACTACTGATGACTAACACCACATCCTTCAGTCGTTTCCTACCCGTACCCTATATATACCCCTAACCTTAGCTCTCCATGCTTCATCTTCTTCAAACCTAACGTTCCTCTCCAAAACTTCCTCTTCTCAATGGCGTCCATGCAAATTAAACCGCGACACAACTGTGTTGCCTACCTCACTAAATCGCCGATCTGGACTAAGTTCGATACTGCTATCGATCTTATGGTTCAGTCCCAATACAAAAAGCATTCCTTCTGAACCCCGTCTTACATGCCGAATCCTTGAACCAATTTGGTTGAACGTTACTGTTACCACTGGGGAGAACAACACACCATCCCTCCGGTCGGTCGTCAACAACAAAGAAGTAGTCATTACTCCTGCAATAATCCGCAAAATTCTTCAACTGAATGATGCTACTTCTCCTGCTGGATATCCGAAGGGCACCATCGATCTATCCTTTGCTCAACATGGATATCAAGGCGATCTCAGTGCCTCCACCATCATGAAGAAACACTTTAATGACGCTGAGCGCCTGGTTTTTCACATGGTAAATGTATGTTTGGCCCCTAAGACGTCGTCTTGGGATCAAATGTCCACCAAATGGCAGCAGGTAATGTATTCTATCCTTGAGCAACAACCACTAAACTTTTCAGAATTAATATTTTCAGAGCTCAAGATATGGCTCAAAAACTAACTGCCAACCGTTAGATACTTTATCCCGGTTCATAATGGCCATTATTACAGACCAGCTTAATGCTGAGGGACTTGTTGGCTTGGGAGTCCCTGCTACGGCTGTTCTGCCGGAAGTATACTCCCGGCACAACTCTGACCGGACACTAAAAATGGCTGCCAAGCTGCGAAAACCCACGCAGCTGGAACCCACAGCCACCACCTAATCCAAAGTCCCCACCAAACCACCAAAAAGAAAAGAAACCCAGAACGGCTACTCAGGGAATTGAGTCCCCTGAGGATGCCCCTGCAACACAAACGCAGGATATATCCACTACTCCAAACCCCCTAGTGGATACAATGACTCCTCCAGCCACAGCCGCTCAGGCTTCCTCTCAACAGGAGCCTGCAGCAACCACCAAAGGGGCACCTACTTATCTGGGATCTTCCTAACTTGAGGAGATTGCCATTGAAGAGCACCAACCTCCCCAGGTGCACACTGCTTCTATCCCCTCACCCCAAACAACCGCCCCTCACAGCCCAACTTTAATAGTTGCACAAGTGCTGACTCAATTGCACTCCTCACCCCCTCCCCAGAAACCACTTACTACTGGAATACCTCTACAATTGAGGGGAGGAACACAGTGCACTTGAGAACCCACAGCACAGGGTTTCCCAATTCTATCTCCTGGTGTAGACAAGGAGTTTAGAATATCTAGTGAGGCTGCCACCTCCTCTGACTCAGCACATGACCAGAGTGAGGCTGGTAACATTGCTAAGACCTCCCTGGAGGCAACAGCTGATGATGGACATTGTCCTGAGGCTGGAAGTCCCCAGTACCAAGCACAAGGGGCACATGCATCAACTGGTCTACACCCAGTGCATGTAAATCCTGCTCTAAGCAGGAGGTCAGCTGATTCAGCTTCGGCTGATGATGACCTGGGCTTCTTCTATGATGTTCTTGCCCAGAACACAATCCTTGAAGAGAAAGTCAGTAGGCTGCAAAACCTACTTGACCAACTGTCACAAGAGAAAGACCATCTGCCTCTATCCACCCACAGATGGCACCTTCCCTTGAAGGTTTCCCAAACACCGAGCCACTCCAAAATCAACCACCTGCCTCTGCTTCAGGCCCTACTTCTCAGAACAGAACCCTCCTGAGCAAATAGGTGCTGTACTCCAAAATTCCCTCCCTCTCATCACACCCATAATCACTGATATAGTGATCAAAGCCATTGATGAGAGGCTTTCCTCAACATTACAGCCCTTGGTTGATGCTGCTGTCCAAAAGACTCTTTCTGCGGTACAAACCCCTTCCTCCAATGCACCCCAAAAGGGGGAGAGTACTGCAGTGAAAGAAAAGAAGAGGAAAAGAATAGAGGAGAAGAAGGAAGAGAGCAAGCCCAAGAGGAGGAAAAATAAAGCACCTCTGCTCACTTACAAGCGAAGAGAAGTGCTGATGACACTGCTGAAGACAAATCCTTGGAGGAGTTGGTCAAAGAAGCTGACACCACACACAGCCGATCCATGGATAAAATAATTGAACAACTCTTCAGGCAGGGGTTTGACACAGCCACACTGGATAGTGAGATCAGAAGGTTAGAAGTACAAGAGATACAAACCCGATGGGCAGGGTTGATGCTCTTGAGAAAGAGAGATTGGAAATAATGATCCGCTTCATTGCAAAATACTTAGGAAGATCGTTAGTGGAGATTCGCGCATGGACCAGGGACAACATTCTGGCTATAGCCACGAGAATTTGTCTGTCTGAGCAATTCAACAAGGGATTATTGTGGAAGCCCTTGATGAGGCTGGGGCCGGTAAAAAGGTTAGAGATGGCTAAACTCACAAAGGCGAAACTAACTACAAAGATGTTGGATCAACCTTCCCTTCCACCCACTCAACAGATCCTATCCCTCAATCTCCCAACCAATCTCTAAGCCAAAATCCAAATATCCTCACTCTTCAAAACCAATTCCTTCACCAACCCAACCATCATCCAGTGATGTACCCAGAAGGAGGAGAAGGGTGCTGAGGATGGAAGAAGAAGAAGAAGAGAGGATGAAGATGATAGTCTGCCACTCTCTGCTGTTCTGAAGCTACCAAAACCCCGAAGTCAACCCATGATCACACCTGACTCTCAAGGGAAATGGTCAGAGTCAAGATAGAAGAAGAAGAACAGAGAAACAGCACGATGAGCAACTGTTGAAGATGGTTGACAAGGAATTTCCTGAGTCATCATCTATTCAAGCCATGAAAGGGCATGCTCAAAGGCTGTACACTCTCAGGCACACCTTTCAGTATCAGAAGGAGAGAGTGAGAGTATGGCCAGACCCCAGGGTGAGTTCTAGAATCCATAAAGAACTATCCCACACAGATACAACGGCCAGGTACGAAAAACAATAGAGTCTACCATCATGTTGGCCGTTGTAGTCTCACCTTGGGAAATCATTGATGAATTCAAGAAAGCTCACCAAGCAAAGAAGACCCCTCAAGCCTTACTAGAAAACAAGATGATTAAGAAGGGGTTGTTATATAGAAAGCTTGAAGACCCAGAAGAATGAGCTCCAGTTACTCCTTGAAGGCAACCATCCTAATGAATTTGTATATAGGGAGGTAACTACGGTGGAGCTGAAAAATGGCAGGACCATGAAGTACTTATCAGAGTACTATGGTCCAGAGTTCTTCTTCGAAGGAGGAGCAGAAGAACTCTCTCAGGAGGAACAAGTTGTTCTCCTTGAGGCCTATGTTCGTGAGTCATACAGACTCATTATGGGGAAGTAAATCTCATGAATGGATAACAACTCTGTGTCCAGTTCCCAAAACAGAGTTCCCATTCATACTCTGCCAAACAAATATTTGAGATTTCTTCCCAGGCCGGAGCTTACACGGGTCATCTTCTCTACTGATCAAGAAGGAAAAAGACCACATTTTGCCATCAATAAGTGGGAGAATAATAAGTTAGAGGTTTTGGCTGCATTGGTTCAGGGGGAGTTTGTTGGACCAAAAGAACCAATGAGCCAAGATCAGAAAACCTCTAAGTCCCACATGGTATCACAACAACTGCTGAAAGCCTCATCAGTAGTTTGACAAGTGCTGAAGACCTCAACAGCTGAAGAACCAAGTACTGAAGTACAACAGCTGAAGAGTTACAAGTGCTGAAGATCAACAACTGATGTACAAGGTCTGAAGACAAAGACGGAAGACATCAGCTGATGGTATCTACTGAAGTCATCAGCTGATGAAACACCTGAAGGTCAAAGTCTGAAGATCAAGTACTGAACCTTAGTAGTTTGTCACAACTGCTGAAGAGTACTTCTTCAGTAGTTGTGATATCAGTAGTTTTATATTTTTATGTTTCAGTAGTTTTGTAAAACGACTAAGAGCTTGTTCTTCAGTCGTTGTAGTTTCAGTAGTTTTATATTTTGTACTTAACATGCTGATATGTCTCAGTAGTTGTGAACATTTCAGTAGTTTGTTAAGAATTAGTTATTTTTGTATTATATCTGCCAGTTGTCACTTTCCGTGATAACAGAGTGATTGTTGCACTCTATATAAGGAGTGACAACCTATTGTAATCTGTGATAAATGAGTGAATGAATGAATGAATGATTGATTTGATTAGAAATATTCTACATCTATAACATTCCTTGAATCAGAAATATATATTCTCTCCCTATAACCGTATGCGATCTTAATGCTTACAAGTATCGATTGCTTGCTACATTTGTCTAATTCTAGTTTGTATTCCGCTGCTTTGTATCCTAATACATCAAACGTTGATCGCTGATCCTGTCAATAACCACCTGTTTCGTTCTGTTGACCAATGACGGAGAGTGATTTGGCTATCATTTTCACCAGTTGTTACAAACGTTGGTCCAGAATTGATTTAAGGAATCGGTATATTTAGGATCAAAAGAAAGGCGGTGTCTGTATTGGGAATCCCCCTAAGATCGATGGCATTATCAATTTGTTCCAAAAAGCTGATTTCGAGAGAGGCACACAGTTGTGTCTGGGTTTGATTTTCATTGTCGCCATTGTTGAGAGAGAAAGGATAGAAAACGGCTAATGAAACGTTCGGCTATAAGTGCAGCAGTATTTATAGGTAAGAAATGGCTGAAAAGAAAATGACTAAAAGTGTTGGTTTTGTCATCAGTTGTATGAAAACAAATGATGACTTGGTTTTACTATCAGACATTTGAAAACAACTGAAGACTTGGTTTTGGTCATCAGTAGTTATGAAACTACTGAAAACCATGGTTTTGTCTTCAAGTGTAGGAACAACTGAGGACTTGGTATTAGTCATCAGTAACTATGAAACTACTCAAGACATGGTTTTGTCATCAGTTGTTTAAGGTGAACATAGTTTGTGGAAAACGATGAAGAGAAATTTCTCATCAGTAGTTTTCATCAATTCTTAGCTTTTCAGCTGTGTCATACTGTCCTCAACACTTACTCATCAGACTTTTTAGCTGTTTTCAGTTGTTTCATAGGACATCAGTACTTATTTGTTGTTACTGACATCAGTAGTTATAACTACTCAGTAGTGTAACTGCATCAGTTTCTTTAACAGAAAGTACAGTACTTTTTAAGTAATTTAGTCTTCAGTAGTTATGAAACCAAGTAAGAATAAAACTATCAGTACTTATTTGTGACATGTTTACTAATGGTCATCATACTTGTTTACTGAGATCATCAGTAGTTGTCAGTTATTCTAGCTGCAGCATACGAAGCCTTAAACAAGTTTTGGAAAGTTGAACTGTCCAAACAGGCTTAGTAAATATATCTGCAGCTCATCATACTTGGCACAAACTTTGGATCAATCAGACCTTTTTGAAAACAATCCCTAATAAAATGGTGTCTGATCTCTATAGTTTGGTCCTAGAATGCTAGACTGGATTCTTGACAATACACAGAGCTGAAGCACTATCCATTAACAATGGAGTCTTAGTCTTTGTAATGCCATAATCCAATAATTGGTTATGAAGCCAGACTACCTGAGATGTACAACTTGCAGCAGCAAGTACTCTGCTTCAGCAGTGGATGTAGCAACAGATGTTTGTTCTTACTTTGCCAAGAAATCAAACAGTTGCCTAGGAATTTGACATCACCAGAAGTTGACTTTCTCATTTACTTACACCCTGCATAGTCACTATCAAAAAAGCAACTAATTTGCAAGAGTGTCCAGTGGAATACCAAGACCTAGAGATTGTGTACCTTGCAGATACTAAAGATCCTCTTGATTGCAATCAAATGAGACTCTTTAGGACCAGCCTGAAATCTAGCACAAACACAAGTTGCAAACAAAATATCTGGTCCAGAAGCTGTTAAGTACATCAAGGAACCAATCATACATTTGTAAAGTGTTTCATCAACAGCTTTACCTTTCTGATCTACATCCAGTTGTGTGGTGTTGCACATGGGAGTAGAACAAGGCTTACAATTTTGTAAATCAAACTTATTCAAAAGATTTTTTTGTATTTTTGACTGAGGATGAAGGTTCCATCAGCCTAGAAAGAACTGTAATTCTCCCATTGCACTCATTTCAAACTTTTGTTTCATTAAACTTGTAAAATCATCACACAACTAGGGATCAAAGATGCAAAAATTATATCATCAACATAAATTTGAACAAGTAGCTTATGTAGATCCACTTTCTTAATAAACAAAGTTATATCTATAGAGCCTCTAGTGAATTATTTTGAAGAAGAAAATTTGAAAGTGTTTCATACCAGGCTCTAGGAGCTTGCTTCACCCTAAAGAGCCTTATAAAGTTGATACACACCCAATCAGGATGTTTATTGTCCTCAAAACCTGGTGGTTGACACACATAAACCTCTTCTTTTATTTTACCATATAAAATGCACTTTTAACATCCATTTGAAAAAGTTTAAAACTGTGGAATGCAGCATAGGCTAAGAACAATCTAATTGCCTCTATCTAGCTACAGGGGCAAAGGTTTCATCATAATCAATGCCTTCTTCTTGTGAAACCCTTGTACAACCGTCTAGCCTTGTTCTTGACATAAACCCATTTACATCATTTTACCCCTAAACACCCACTTAGTGCCTATGCGCACTTACCTGGGGGCAGAGGAACGAGTTCCCACACTTCCTGTTTTTTGAACTAAAGTAGCTCAAGCTGCATGGCTTCAACCCATCCATGTCTCTTAAAGCAACATGATAGTTCTTTGGCTCTAGCTGACTGAGAGAAGCGAGCATAGAAGCAGAAGTTGGACAATGACTTCTGGTTGACACACCAGCATTGATATCACCAATGATTTGAGACATGGGGTGATTCTTCAGCTCTTGGTACACTAAAGATCAGCGCAAGTGTTTGTAGCAGGTTCAGCAGCAACAGATGTGATCCAGACTCTTGAAACCAAGTATGAGATGGCAATTCAAATGATGTAGAGGAGTCAGAAATCTCATCAGCATTTGTTGTAGATAGAGCTGCTGAAGCTAGAGGAACATCAAGTTTAGTAGACTCAGGCAGTTGATCACTAAACTTGAAAAGGTGAGTACTAATATCATCTATCTTCAGTACCACCAGGTGGAAGACTTGCTGCAAGATGATTTATTCACATGATCTGCAAAGTTGGAGGTTGATAAGGAACATATTGCAGTATATCCAGATCAAACAACTCCACAGGGTTTTGTGAATTTTTATCTTAGAGGATTATTGAACTTCACATGCAAGGTTCTTCAACTATCTTTGTTCTGCAGTTGAAGACTCTTAAGCCTTGCATGTGGATGAATATCCTACAAAATACCATGCATCCACCCTTAGGATCAAATTTGTGGAGTTGATCCTTAGTGTTGAGAATGAAACAATGTTAAGATCAGTGATCTACGTTGATTGATTAGAGAGTATTGCAGCGGAAATCAAACAATGAATTAGACAATTAACCGAATACAGTTGATATTCAAAGTAAGAACGAACGATTATAAAAAGAATTCTGCAAATCGAAGATTTCATTCAATACGCGCTTTCGTGTTGGCAAAATGTCACACATACAATCACGTCAATCATCCCTTATATAGGAATGTCGTGGTGGAACATTCCTTATATAGGAGATGTGATGTCTGCTGATGTCATTTGATAGTGACATCTAACAGAATTATTCAAACTACTGAAAGTTAACAAACTACTGAAGATGTCAAAACAGCTGACATCTTCTTACAAAATACTAAGTGTTAACTATCACTACAACTACTGAAAAGAAACTACTAAAACTACACGACTGAAGAACATGCTCTTCAGTCGTTTTACAAATACTGAAACAGAAAAGAAAACTACTGAAAGGAAACCATCACAACAACTGAAGAATGCTTCTTCAGCTGTTGTAACAAACTCTGAAGACTTCAGTACTTGTACTTGAACTTCAGCTGTTGTCATCAGCTGATGTCTTCAGTCTTTGTACTTCTGCTATGATCTTCAGTACTTCAGTCTTCAGCTGTGATCTTCAGACTTTGGTCTTCAGCTGTTGAAGTCTTTAGTACTTTAGTCTTCAGCTGTTGAAGTCTTCAGTACTTTAGTCTTCAGCTGTTGATCTTCAAATTTTGGTCTTCAGCTGTTGAAGTCTTTAGTACTTTAGTCTTCAGCTATTGAAGTCTTCAGACTTTGTCAAACAACTGATCAAGTCTTCAACAGTTGTTGTGATGGCTGTGGGACTTAGAGGTTTTTCTGATCAGGCTCATTGGTTCTTTTGGTCCAACAAACTCCCCCTGAACCAATGCAGCCAAAACCTCTAAACTTATTAAAGATGTCCTACTTATTATGGCAGAAAGATTTGGTCTTTTTGTCTTCTAGATCAGCTCAGAAGTGACCCATGTAAGCACAGGCCTGGGAAGAAGTGGCATTGATCTGTTTGGCAAAGGATGAATGGGAACTCTGTCTTGCGGAACTGGACACAGAGCTGTACCCCATCCATGAGATCTACTTCCCAACAATGAGTCTGTATGACTCCCTTGTATAGGCCTCAGGAAGGTTATCTGTTCCTCCATGGTAAGCTCTTCAGCTCCTCCTTCAAAAAGTGATTCTGGCCCATAATATTCAGATAAGTATTTGACCTGTTTCTCATTTTTGAGTTCACAGTTGTTATTACTCCATAAGCAAATTCATCGGGTGATTACCCTCTAAGAACAACTGGAGCTCATTCTTTCTGATTTCCTCAAGCCTCTTCTGTACTAACCCCTTTTTCACCATTTTATTTTCCAGCATCTTTGTGGGGTCAGGTTAGCTTTATAGGCTTTCTTGAAGTCATCTAGGATTTCCCAGGGTGATACTACAAAGACTGTGAGATCACTTCATCTACAACCTTCTTCACTTGGCCAATGTATCTCTGTGGAATGTTTTTCTTGTGAATCCTATGAGACACCCTGGGATCAGGCCAAATCCTCACTCTCTCCTTTTGATATTGAAATGTATGTTTAAGAGTGTATAATCTGAAAGCGTGCTTCTTCATGTTGATGATTGAAGATGTGGCAGCATATGCTTGTCAACTCTCCTCAACAATTCCTCATCATGTTGTTTATGAACTCTTCTTCTTCTAGCTTCACTTTCACAATTTGTCTTTTAGTTTCAGGAGTAATGTTGGGAGGTGACTTGTGGCCTTAGGCAATGTATAATAGCTGAGATTGGCAGCCTATCTTCATCTTCATCATTATCTTCTTTTCTTCTTCTAGCCTCAGTACCC
The DNA here is from genome assembly GCA_025506515.1 of Flaveria trinervia. Taxonomy (NCBI): domain Eukaryota; kingdom Viridiplantae; phylum Streptophyta; class Magnoliopsida; order Asterales; family Asteraceae; genus Flaveria; species Flaveria trinervia. The sequence goes on from JACCIX010001338.1 coordinate 54,712, forward strand.
TTCTCTTCCTCTTCTGGGGTACATCATGGCTATTGGTTTTGAGGGTAAGGGAATTGGTTTGGTGGGTTGTGGTTGTGGTGGTTTTGGTGTGGAATGTTGACAGGCTATTCTAGCATTCTGGATGTGAGGTCGGCTTTAGATTGCTTGACTAGTTCAGTCCTGCTCCCAGCACCAGCTTCATTTAAGGCTTCAATAACCAATCCTTTGTTTATACTTCAGACGAACAGATCTTGGTGGTTATTGCCAAGATGCCATCCCTGGACCATGCCTTGATCTCAATCAATGATCTACCCAGATATTCGCTATGAACCTGATCATGATTTCTAGCCTTTCCCTTTCCAACACATCATAACTTGCCCATCTAGCTTGGATTTCTTCAATCTCTAGTCTTCTGATTCTAAGTCAAGTTTTTCAGTGTCGTGACCTTGCCTAAACAACTGATCAATGATGTTATCCATTGATCGGCTGTGTTCGCATCAGCCTTCTTCACCATTGTCTCCAAGTCAACCTCCTTCTCATTCTTCTTTTCTTGTATGTGACATGAAAGTCTTTAGTACTTTCAGTCACCTTCTCCATGTCAGCATCCTTCACCTTCTCCTTCTCAGTTTCTTTCCTATCTGCAATCCTCTTTCTTTTTGCTTTCACTGACTGAATCTCCCCCTTTTGGTTGCATTGGTTGCAAGGGTTTGATTGTCAGAAAGCCTTTTGCTCACAGCATCCTCTATCAAGGGTTGTATAACTGAGGGAAGCCTCTCATCAAGGGTTTTAAGCACCATATCAGTGATAGTTATGTGATGAGAGGCAGGAATGTTGAAAGATAGCAGCTATTTGCTCAGGGGGGTTCTGTCCTGAGAAATAGTGCCAGAAGCAGAGGCAGGTGGCTGAGTGTTTTGGAGTGGCTCAGTGTATGGGACCTTCAGAGAAGGTGCCATCTGTGGGTTGTGAGGGGTAGATGGTCTTTGATCCTGAGAAATTTTGGCAAGCAGCTCTTTGAGTCTGCTCACCTCATCCGAGGATGGTGTTTTGGGCTAAAACATCATAAAAGAAGCCCAGGTCATCATCAGTGTTTACTGAATCACCTGACCTCCTGATAGAATCAGGATGAACATGCTCTGAGTGTAGATCAGTAGTAGCATGTGCCCCTTGGTCATGGTACTGGGGACTTCCTGCCTCAGGACCATGTCCTTCATCGGCAGTTGCCTCTGGTGAGGTCTTATGACAGTACCAAATCATCATCATTTGCTGAAGCAAGAGAAGTGGCAGCCTCACCAGAAATTCGAATCTCCATTTCTACACCTGGAGATTGAATATGGTAACCCGTGTTGTGGGGTGTCAGAAGCACTTTGGTCCTCCCCCTCAATGGTTGAGGCCATCCCAGTTTTGATTGGTATCTGGGGAGGAGGTGAGGAGTGCAACTGAGTCAGCACTTTGGCAATTATGATGGTAGGACTTTGGGGGGGCGATTGCAGTGGGAGAGGGTGTGAAGGCAGCATGCACCGGGGAGAGTGGTGCGTTTCAATGGCAACCTCCTCAAATGAGGAAGGTTCCAGATGTATAGGTGCCCAGAGGTGGTTGCTACAGGCTCCTGTTGAGAGGAAACCTGAGCGGTTGAGGGGAGTGAGTACGTGTATCTACTGGGGGTTATGACCAGTAGATATAACCTGCGTTTGTGTTGCAGGGGCATCCTCAGGGGACTTATTTCCCTGAGTAGCCTTTTTGGCTTTCTTGTGTTTGGGTTTGGTGGGGACAATGGATTTGGAGGTGGTGGCTGTGGGTTCCAGCTGCGTGGGTTTTCACAGTTTGGCAGCCAGTTTGAGTGACTGGTCTGAGTTGTGCCTGGAGTATACTTCAGGCAATACAGCCGTGGCAGGGACTCCGGGGCCAACAAGTCCCTCAGCTTTCAGCTGGTTTACTATAATGGCCATTAGGAACCGAGGATATAATATCCATCGGTTAGCTATAGGCTTGGAGGCCATATCCTTGAGTTCAAGAAATAATATTTCAGAAAAATTAAGTTTTGTTGGTCAAGGATAGAGAATAATACCTGCTGCCACCTCGTCGACATTTGATCCCAAGAAGAAGTCTTAGGAGCTAAGCATACAAAATTAGTCATTCCACATCATGGAAATGTTTCTTCAGGATGGTAGAGGCACTAAGGTTACCCTGGTATCCATGTTGGGCAAATGATAGATCGGGCCCTTTCGATACCCAGTGGGAAAGTGGCATCATCCAGTTGTAGGGTTGGCGAAGGATTTCTGGAGTGATGACCACCTGACGATTGTTGACGAACGACTGGAAGAGTCGGTGTCATTCTCCCCAGTGATGAGGGTGACGTTCGTCCAGAACTGATGGAGGGATTCGGCATGAATGGTAGGATTTAGAAGGAAAGCCGTTTTGTATGGAGAGTTGATCATTAGATCAATGGCATTATCAAACTTCTCGAGAAGGATGATTTGGTAAGGTAAGCAACACAGTTCTGTCGTGGTTTAAGCTTCATGTTCGCCATTGATGTGAGAGAAGGTTTTGAGTTTTTGAACATTAGGTTTGAGATGATGAAGCTCTGTAATACAAGGTATTTATAGGGTATGGGTTATAAAGCAACTGAAGGGTTTGGTATGAGTCATCACTAGTTTTAAGCGACTGATGACGTGGTATTAACCTTCAGAGGTTGAAATAACTGAAGTCTTGGTTTTAGGCATCAATAGTTATAAAACTACTGAAGACCATGGTTTTAGCTTCAGATGTTCGAAACAACTGACGACGTGGTGTTAGTCATCAGTAATGTGAAAATACTGAAGACATGGTTTTGTCATCAGTTGTTGTAACAGCTGACGATGTGGTGTTAGTCATCAGTAGTTGTGAAACTACTGAAGACGTGGTTTTGTCATCAGTTGTTTAAGATGAAGCAGTAGTTTTAGAAACAACTGAAGAGAAAATTCTCATCAGTAGTTTTCGTCAATTCATAGCTTTTCAGCTGTTTCATACTGTCCTCAACACTTACTCATCAGTCTTTTTGGCTGTTTTTCAGTTGTTTCATAGGACGTCAGTACTTATCTGTTTGTATTATATAGAGTAGTTATGACTGTATCAGTTCTTGTAACATAATCATCTTATTTGTGATATGGTTACAAATGATCATCAGTACTTATTTACTAAGATCATCAGTAGTTATCACTTATTATAGCTGCAGCATACCAAACCTTAACACTAGGTTTTGGAAAGTCGAGCTATCCAATGGCTTAGTAAAAATGTCTGCAAGCTCATTAGCACCAGGCACAAACTTTGGATCAATTAGACCTTTTTCAAAACAGTCCCTAATAAAATGATGTATGATCTCTATGTTTGGTCCTAGAGTGCTGGACAGGATTCTTGACAATGCAAAGAGCTGAAGCACTATCCATTAATAATGGAGTCATAGTCTCTGTAATGCCATAATCCAAAAGTTGGTTCTGAAGACAGAGTACCTGTGAAGTACAGCTTGCAGCAGCAATGTACTCTGCTTCAGCAGTGGATGTAGCAACATGTTTGTTTCTTACTCTGCCAAGAAATCAAACAGTTGCCTAGGAATTGACATCCACCAGAAGTTGACTTTCTGGTTAGCTTACACCCTGCATAGTCACTATCAGAAAAAGCAACCAATTTGCAAGAGTGTCCAGTGGGATACCATAAACCTAGAGATTGTGTACCTTACAGATGTCTAAAGATCCTTTTGACTGCAATCAAGTGAGACTCTTTAGGAGCAGCCTGAAATCTAGCACAAACACACGTTGCAAACATGATATCTGGTCTAGAAGCTGTTAAGTACATCAAGGACCCAATCATACATGTGTAAAGAGTTTCATCAATAGCTTTACCTTTCTGATCTGCATTCTGTGTGTGGTGTTGCACATGGGAGTAGAACAGGGCTTACAATTTTGTAAATCAAACTTATTCAAAAGATCTTTTGTATATTTAGACTGATGAATGAAAGTCCCATTGCCTTTTGTTTGATTTGCAATCAAAGAAAGAACTGTAATTCTCCCATTGCACTCATTTCAAACTTCTTATGCATTAAATTGGTAAAGTCATCACATAACTGGGGATCAGAGGATGCAAAAATAATATCATCAACATAAATTTGAACAAGTAGCTTATGCTCATCCACCTTCTTAATGAATAAAGTTTTATCTATGGAGCCTCTAGTGAAATTATTTTGAAGAAGAAAATTTGATAATGTCTCATACCAGGCTCTAGGAGTTTGTTTCAAACCATAAAGAGCCTTATCAAGCTTGTATACCCAATCTGGATGTTTATTGTCCTCAAAACCTGGTGATTGACACACATAAACTTCTTCCTTTATTTTACCATATAAAAATGCACTTTTAACATCCATTTGAAAAAAATTAAAATTGTGAAATGCAGCATAGGGTAAGAACAATCTAATTGCCTCCAGTATGGCTACAAGGGCAAAGGTCTCATCATAATCAATACCTTTTTCTTGTGAAATCCCCTGAAGGACCAGTCTGGCCTTGTTCTTAACAATAAGCCCATTTTCATCTGTGTTGTTCCTAAACACCCATTTAGTGCCTATTGCACACTTACCTGGGGGTAGAGGAACCAGTTCCCACACTTGCTATTTCTTAACTGAAGTAGCTCAAGCTGCATGGCTTCCACCCATCCATTGTCTCTCAAAGCAACATGATAGTTCTTTGGCTCTTGCTGACTGATGAAGAGAGCATAGAAGCACAAGTTAGACAATTGACTTCTGGTTGAGACGCCAGCATTGATACCATCAATGATTGAGACATGGGGTGATCCTTCAGCTCTTGGGCACAATAAGATCAGTGCAAGTGTTTGTAACCGGTTCAGCATCAGCAGATGTTGATTCAGATTCTTGAAACCAAGTATTAGATGGCAAATCAAACGATGTAGAGGAATCAGAAATCTCATCAGCATTTGTTGTGGATGGAGCTGCTGAAGGTACAGGAACATCAAGTTTAGCAGACTCAGGCAGTTGGTCACTGAACTTGAAAAGGTGAGTACTAATATCAACATCATCTTTAGTACCACCAGGTGGAAGACTTGCTGCAGAAGATGATTTATCCACATGATCTGCAACAGCTGGAGTTTGATAAGGAGAATATTGCAGTATGTCCAAATCAAACAACTCCACAGGGTTTTGTGGAATTTTATCCTTAGGAGATTCATTGAATTTCACATGCAAGGTTTCTTCAACTATCTTTGTTCTGCAGTTGAAGACTCTGTAAGCCTTGCAAGTGGATGAATAACCTACAAAATACCCTGCATCCACCTTAGGATCAAATTTGTGGAGTTGACCCTTTGTGTTGAGAATGAAACAAGGACAACCAAAGGCTCTGAAGAATGAAATCAAAGTAGCCAAATGATGTAGAGCTTCATATGGAGTCTTCATCAACCTCTGATTTACTAACACTCTATTCTGCACATAGCAAGCTGTATTGACAGCTTCAGCCCAAAAGGTCAAAGGCAAACCAGAGTCAGCCAACATGGACCTTGCAGCTTCAATTAAAGTCCTGTTCTTTCTCTCCACTACTCCATTTTGTTCTGGAGCCCTGGGATGCTAAACTGCCTTTTGATTCCTTTTGAAAGGTAAAAATCATCAAGTGTATGGTTTCTGAATTCAGTACCATTGTCACTCCTTATACACTTGACTGATAGGGAATATTGCTTCAACATACAACACAAAGTTTGTAATCTTCTGAGCAACCTCATCCTTTGAATGTAGAAGAAAGTCCATACGAATCTGGAGTAATCATCCACAATTACCAAACAGTATTTCTTCTTTGCCATTCTCATCACTCTCACAGGACCAAATAGATCCATGTCCAGTAACTCCAAGTAGGCAGTTGACTTAGGTTCTTCAATGGGAGGGAATGAGACTTTGTGCTGTTTACCTTTCAAACAAGCAGTGCAGGCTTCATCACAGTGGAACTCCTTTGTGATAAACCTTTCACTAAACGATTGTGGATCAGCTGATTCATGTTTTTGAGATTAACATGACCCAGCCTTCTATGCCATAGTTTAGATTCCTGAAGAGAGGCTTTGGAGAACAGGCATGGATGACCCTTCAAATCAATCTTCTTTGAAAAATCCAAGGCATACACTTTTCGGATCCATCCTTGTCAATCAGCCTCAGAACTTGGAGAGTATGTTCATCCATACCTTGTCAATCAGCCTCAAAATGGGAAGACAGAATCCTGCAGTTCTGGCTTATGAAAAGTGCAACATGCCCTTTATCACACATCTGACTGACACTCAACATATTATATTTGAGATTCTCCACATGATTGATATCATCAAACTGGATTTGTCTATTAGACACATATCCTTTCCCAATGATGTAACCTCTGGCATCATTTCCAAATGAAACAAATCCTTTCTTTCCTTGAGAGTAGTCATTAAGAAGAGAACTGTTCCCAGTCATATGCATAGATCCTCCACTGTCCACATACTAGATGCTCCTTTAGCATGTTGAAGAACCCTGCATAAAAGAAAACTAGTTAGATTTTGAGACACAAACCTTTTTGGTTTTGGGTCTGTTTCATCAACAGATACAACCATAACTTGTTTCTTATGATTAACAGCTAAAGAAGGAGATGGTGCTGAAATGGATTCCTTAGATTTGGGCTTGGAATGCCTTTTCAGTGATTTGATCACAGGTGCATCTAGTTGGTTAACTCTCCCCAACAAATGTTGAACCATCATAACAATTTGTGTCTGATTTGTAGCCAAAGCTTTCAGCTCTTGTGACATATCAGTACTTGTGTTGTGAGTTCCTGCGATCCACCATTTCCTCCTTAAAGTTAACAGACTTAGTCTGATGTTTATCATGAGGAGCACCATCAGTTGTTTTGTGATGAACCTTATCCTTCTTTTTGAATTTCGTTGAAGGCTTGGGTTTATCACAATGGAATGATTACGGTAGAAACTTGGTCTCAAACTCAGTTTTCATTTCATCCATCTGGATTTAAATGAGCTTATCTCTGTTGAGTTTGGAACCCTTTCTGTACCAACATTCATCAGAAAGATGATTAAATTTACCACATATTTCACATGGCTTATTCTTCATCTTGGATTGATCACTGCTGATGAGGACACTACTAAAGGTATGCTCTTCAGAACTTTCCTCCTTTCAGTAATTTTTGTTCAGTACTGAAGAATCTGTAACAACTGAAGAGTTGTTCTTCAGCTGTCATTGTCAGCAGTTGTGTTAATCCATTTATTTCAGCTGATTTGAAATGCTTTTCAGTTGTTGTAACTTGCCCTTTAGTACTTAAGTTACTTTGAGGGACAACATCTGAAAATACTTATCTTCATGTGCTTATCAGTAGTTAACCCATCAGCCAATTTACTTGCTGAGGTATCAACCCTTATTTCATCTTGTGATTTTGGGAGATCCCTTGTGGATGATGCACATGATAATGTGTTTTGGAGATTGCTTTCACTTTCAGATTTTATTATTGGTTTTGGAGTAAAATCTGTTAGAGGTGCAATACGGTTGTAACCAATTCCAAACTTCACATTCGAAGCAAATTGCTTACGGAGCAGCATTTCAATCCCTTGCAGGATGACACCCAGCGGTCACACTCAACTTGGGTAATTGCAAGTTTTTCTTTGAGTCCTTATGGTTCTCAAGAATGACCTCTAGCTTAGCCTTTTCATCATTTAATGGCATTTATGCTTATAAATCTCATCATCTTTGTCCTTAAGGACAGACTCATATTCAGCTTTTCTTTTGAAAATAGTTTGCTCAAGCTCTAGATTTTGATTAATTACAGCTACATTTGCTTCTCTAATAGAGACAATGCATCTATGCAAGATTCAGAACAAAGCTTGGCCTTAGCCTCAGAGGATACCTGGGTTACTATGAAGAAGATGATTGGAGCATGAACCCTCAGTAGATTCCAGGGCCATGAGAGCTAGATTCTCAAAAGGATGTTCACCACCATGTTGACCATCACTAGTAAATAATTGCTCAGTACTAGAGAGATCATCTGGTAACTGCTCCAGTCAACATTACCAGGGGTGAAAAAGCTGTGATGAGGTTGTGATTGAGATGGTAGAGGCTGAGGTAATGCTTGTGGTTGTTGTGCAGTAGGAACTTGAACTGGATTAGGCTGAGGCATGTAATAGCAGGGATACGGATATAGATTGGACCCTGAGGAACAAAATATGCAGGCGAAGCAGGTTGTGAATGATGACCGAACTAGCAGGTGTTGCCCCCTGTTTTGTGGACTAGTGCTTGGAAAAGTCACAAAGGGTGCAGAGGAGGATCCAGATGATCTACACTCTCTTGCAAAGTGTCCAAGCCTTTGGCATTTGTGACACCTCAACTTACTCTTGTCAAAACCAACTTTGGTTTTGCCAGAGAGTCCTGGAAATTTCCTGCCAGTCCTCTTGTAGAACTTCTGAGATCTGATATTAATCAAGGCCATTTGGCTCAGAATATCCATCTCTTCTAGATCATCATCAGCTATTCCTTTCAAATCATCCATGATAAAACATAAATTGTCACTATTACAGCCTGAGTGACTATCAACACCAACGAATGCATGATCTGAACTGTTTGAAGAGAAATCTATATGCTCATCATAATTACTTTCAGATGCAGCATATTCTGACTCATGACAAACCAAGGCAGTGTTTCGTGGTACAAAGTCATAAGTGAGTTTTCCTTTTCTGCTCTATCTCTCTCTCAAATGTAAGGAGTTTCCCATGAAGTTGGGTGAGAGATAGTTTATCCAGATTTGCACTGGAGCGTAGGACAATAGTGTATGTGTCCCATCTCTCAGGCAGTGATCTAAGGAATCTGTGTTCATCTGGCTATTGGTATATTCATGTTTGACCATTTTTAGCTCAGAGATCAAACAGGAAAAACTCTCAAACTGTTGAGTCGTGTCTCACCCTTCCTATGAGAGAATGTTTCATATTGTTGGGCAAGGATTTCTCTATTGTTTGCTAAGACCTCATCAGTTGCCACCGAATTGTTCCTTCAGTGCATTCCAGGGGTCATGAGCAGTTTCATGATGCATAAGCCCGGATAGATTTCATTGGCAGTGCCATGGCCAGAATTCCATGGGCTTTAGCATCAATCTCAAAAAGTTTCTGATCTTCATCTGAGTATTGTTCCTTCTTCTTCGGAACCATTTGATTGGTTTCCGGATTGTTCACCATAGGCTTATGTGGACCATGTACCACTGATGTCCAACACCTGAACTGCTAACAGAGAGGTGATGAAGCATTCTTCGTTGCCATATGTTATACTCAGTCCTAACCAGCATCGGAGGCTTGGTTGAAGAACCGGTATTGTGAGGGTCATTAGAAGGAGTAGTCATTCTCAGATTCAACCAAAATCAATTAAGTTTTAACAATTTAGAACAAAACGCAACAAACCAATTGAACCAAGAGAAAACAGAAAGCAATAAAATGAAAGTAGCAGAAAATCACTTTAACTATAACCGATTCTTGCAAATATGCTAATTCAATCAAATGCAAATATCGATTAGCAGTTTGAATAATCAATTGTTAGATTGATCAATGATTAACCTGCTCTGATACCAATTGTTAAGATCAGTGATCTACATTTGATTGATTAGAGAGTATTGCGGCGGAAATCAAACAATGAATTAGACAATTCACAAGACTACAGTTGATATTCAAATTAAGAACAAACGATTATAGAAAGAATTCTGCAAATCGAAGATTTCATTCAATACGCGCTTTCGTGGTGGCAAAATGTCACACATACAATCAGGTCCATCATCCCTTATATAGGAATGTCGTGGTGGAACATTCCTTATATAGGAGATGTGACGTCTGCTGATGTCATTTGATAGTGACATCTACAGAATTATTCAAACTACTGAAACTTAACACAACTACTGAAGATGTCAAAACAGCTGACATCTTCTTACAAAAATACTAAGTGTTAACTGTCACTACAACTACTGAAAAGAAACTACTGAAACTACAACGACGAAGAACATACTCTTCAATCGTTTTACAAATACTGAAACAGAAAAGAAAACTACTGAAAGGAAACCATCACAACAACTGAAGAATGCTTCTTCAGCTGTTGTAACAAACTCTGAAGACTTCAGTACTTGTACTTGAACTTCAGCTGTTGTCATCAGCTGATGTCTTCAGTCCTTGTACTTCAGCTGTTGATCTTCAGTACTTCAGTCTTCAGCTGTTGATCTTCAGACTTTGGTCTTCAGTTGTTGAAGTCTTTAGTACTTTAGTCTTCAGCTCTTGAAGTCTTCAGTACTTTAGTCCTCAGTTGTTGATCTTTAGACTTTGGTCTTCAGCTATTGAAGTCTTCAGTACTGTACTTAAGTCTTCAGCTGTTGAAGTCTTCAGACTTTGTCAAACAGCTGATCAAGTCTTCAGCAGTTGTTGTGATGTTGTGGGACATAGAGGTTTTTCTGATCAGGCTCATTGGTTCTTTTGGTCCAACAAACAAGGAGACCCAAAAGCTTTGAAGAACGAAATTAGAGGAGCCAAATGATGTAGAACTTCATATGGAGTCTTCATCAACCTCTTATTTACTAAAACTCTATTTTGCACATAGCAAGCTATGTTGACAGCTTCAACCCAAAAGGTCAATGGCAAACCAGAGTCAGCCAACATGGACCGTGCAGCTTCAATTAGGGTCCTGTTCTTTCTCTCCACTACTCCATTTTGTTCTGGAGTCCTTGGGATGCTAAACTGCCTCTTGATTCCCTTTGAGAAATAAAAAGCATCAAGTGTATGGTTTCTGAATTATGTTCCATTATCACTCCTTATACACTTGACTGATAGGGAATACTGCTTCTCAACATACAACACAAAGTGTATAATCGTCTGAGCAACCTCATCCTTTTAATGCAAGAAGAAAGTCCATACAAATCTGGAGTAATCATCCACAATTACCAAACAGTATTTCTTCTTTGCCATGCTCATCACTCTCACAGGACCAAATAGATCCATGTGCAGTAACTGCAAGTAGGCATTGGACTTAGGTTCTTCAATAGGAGGGAATGAGACTTTTTGATGTTTTCCTTTCAAACAAGCAGTGCAGGTTTCATCACAGTGGAACTCCTTTATTGGTAGACCTCTCACTAAACTATTGTGGATCAGCTGATTCATGTTTTGAGATTTACATGACCCAGCCTTCTGTGCCATAGTTTGGATTCCTGAGGAGAGGCTTTGGAGAACAGTCAAGGATGACCCTTCAAATCAATATTCTTTGACAAATGCAGGGCATATACTCTTCCAATCCTGTTGGCCTTCAGGAGAGTATGTTCATCCAATACCTTGTCAATCAGCCTCAGAACTATCGAAGACAGAATCCTGTAGTTCTGGCTTGTGAAAAGTGCAACATGCCCTTTATCACACATCTGACTGACACTTAGTAGATTATACTTGAGATTTTCCACATGGTTAACATCATCAAATCTGATTTCTCCATTAGACACATATCCTTTCCTGATGATGTAACCCTTAGCATCATTTCCAAATGAAACAAATCCCTTCTTTCCTTGAGAGTAGTCATTAAGAAGAGAGCTACTCCCTGTCATATGCATAGATCCTCCACTATCTACATACCAGATGCTTCCTTGGCATGCTGAAGAACCTTGCATTCATCACAAGGAACTAGTTAGGTTTTGAGGCCCAAACCTTTTTGGTTTTGGGTCTGTTTTCATCAACAGATTTAACCATAACTTTTTCTCATGATTAACGGCTGATGAAGGTGGAGATGGTGCTGAAATGGATTCCTTGGATTTGGGCTTGGAATACCTTTTCAGTGGTTTGATCACAGGTGCATCTAGTTGGTTAACTCTCCCCAACAAATGATGAACCATCATAACAAGTTGTGTCTGATTTGTAGCTAAAGCTTTCAGCTCTTGTGACACATCAGTACTTGTTTTTGATGAGTTCTTGTGGCCCACCATTTCCTCCTTGAAATTCACAGACTTAGTCTGATTTTTATCATGAGGAACACTAGCAGATGTTTTATGATAAACCCTATCCTTCTTTTTGGATTTGGGTGAAGCCTTGGGTTTATCAATTTGGGATGACTGTGGTACAAACTTGGTCTCAAACTCATTTTTCATTTCATCCATCTGCATTTTAATGAGCTTATCTCTGTTGAGTTTGGAACCCTTTCTGTACCAACATTCATCAGAAAGATGATTGAATTTACCACATATGCCACATGGCTTATTCTTCATCTTGGATTGATCAACTGCTGAAGTGGAAACTATTGAAGGTGTGATCTTTAGTACTTCCTCCTTTCAGTACTTGTGTTAAGTACAGAAGGATCTGTAACAACTGAAGACTTGTTCTTCAGCTGTTCTCTATCCATCCTGAGAGACCGCATGATAGATTCCTCAGGAGTAGTTAATCCTTTATTTCAGTTGATTTGAAATGCTTTTCAGATGTTGTTACTTGCCCTTCAGTACTTGAGGTACTTAAGGGACAACATCTAAAGTACACAGCTTCATGTGCTTATCAGTAGTTAACCCATCAGGCAATTGATTTGCTGAGGTATCAACACTGATTTCATATTCTGATTTTGGGTAATCTCTTGAGGATGATACACATGATTATGTGGTTTGGAAATTACATTCACCTTCAGGTTTTACTATTGATTTTGGAGTAAAATCTGTAGGTGGTGCAATGTGATTGTAACCTATTCCAAACTTCACATTCGAAGCTATTTGCTTGCTGAGAAGCATTTCAAATCCCTTGCAAGATGATACCCAGTGGTCACACTCAAGTTGGGTAGCTTCAAATGTTTCTTTGAGATCTCTGTGGTTCTTAAGAATGACCTCAAGCTTAGCACCAGGGGTGAAGAAACTGTGATGAGGTTGTGATAGAGATTGTTGAGAAGGTTGCGGCTCAGGTAAGGCTTGAGGTTGTTGTGCAATAGGAACTTGAACTTGATTTGGCTGTGGCATGTAATAGCAGGGATATGGATATGGCATTGGACCCTGGAGGATAAAATATGCAGGAGATAGAGGTTTTTAGTGATGATCAGAACTAGCAGGATGTTGCCCTTTGTTTTGTGAACAATTGGTTGGAAAAGTCACAAAGGGTGCAGAGGAGTTAGATCCAGTTGATCTACACTCTCTTGCAAAGTGCCCAAGCCTGTGGCATTTGTGACACCTCAACTTACTCTTGTCAAAACCAACTTTGGTTTTGCCAGAGAGTCTTGGAAATTTCCTACCGGTTCTCTGTAGAACTTTTGAGATCTGAAATTAATCAAGGCCATTTGGCTCAGAATATCCATCTCTTCTAAGTCATCATCAGCAATACCTTTCAAATCATCCATAATGAAGCACAAATTGTCACTATTAAAACCTGACTGACTATCAACACTAACAAATGCATGATCAGAACTGTTTGAAGAGAATCTATATGCTCATCATAATGGCTTTCTGATGCAGCATATTCTGACACATGACCAACCAAGGCAGTGTTCCCTGGTACAAAGTCATCAGTGAGCTTTCCTGATGATGCCAGTTTCCTTTTTGCTCTATCTCTCTTTCAAATGTAAGCAGTTTCCCATGGAGTTGGGTGAGAGATAGGCTATCCAGATTTGCACTGGAGCGTAGGACAATGGTATATGTGTCCCATCTCTCAGGCAGTGATCTGAGGAATCTATTATTCATCTAGCTATTAGTGTATTCATGTTTGAGCATTTTCAACTCAGAGATCAAAGAGGAAAAACGCTCAAACTGTTGAGTCAGTGTCTCACCCTTCCTATAAGAGAATGTCTCATATTATTGGGCAAGGATTTCTCTGTTGTTTGCTAGGACCTCATCTGTTCCACCAAATTGTTCTTTCAATGCATTCCAGAGGTCATGAGCAGTTTCATGATGCATAAGCCCATAATATATTTCATTCGGCAGTGCCATGGCCAGAATTCCATGGGCTTTAGCATCAATCTCAAACAATTTTCGATCCTCATCTAAGTATTGTTCCTTCTTCTTCGGAACCATTGGTTGGTTTCCGGATTGTTCACCATAGGCTTGTGTGGACCATGTACCACAGATGTCCAACAACCTAAACTGTTAACAGACAGGTTATGGAGCATTCTTCATTGCCATATGTTATACTTAGTCCTAACCAGCATCAGAGGCTTGGTTGAGGAGCCAGTATTGTGAGGGTCATTAGAAGGAGTAGTCATTCTTAGATTCAATCAAATTCAGGTAAGCTTTAACCGATTTAGTGCAAAACACAACAAACTCAATACGAACCAAGAGAAATCTCAAAGCAAATAACCGAAAGCAGCAGAAATTCAATCTCTATAACCAATTCTTGCAAATATGCTAATTTGATCAAACTTAGATATCGAAATAGCATTTTCAATGATCAATTGTTAGATCGATCAATGATTAAATAGCTCTGATACCACTTGTTAGGATGAGTGATTTAAGTTTGATCAATTAGAGTAAATTGCAGCGGAATTCGAACAATGAATTAGATAATTTAGCAAGAACTCAATTGATATTCAATGGAATAGTACACGGTTATAGAGAGAGAGAATTCTGCAAAAGGAATATTTCATTCAAATCTTTTGTGGTGGCTGAAAGTCAAACATTACAATTAGGTCAACATTCTTTATATAAGGAATGTTACGTCTGCTGATGTCACTTCATAGTGACATCTAACAGAATTATACAAACAACTGAAAACTATGCAAACTACTGAGAATGTTCTTAACAACTGATCACATCTCAGAGAATGCTAAGTACAAGAACATAAAACTACTGAACTAAAACTACTGAAACTATAAACTACTGAAAGGTAAATTACAAGTACTAAAAGGAAAACCATCACAACTACTGAAGTTAATAACTTCAGCTGTTGTGACAACTACTGAAGTTAATAACTTCAGCTGTTGTGACAACTACTGATCACTCTGGTCTTTAGTCTTTGTCTTCAGTCTTTGTCTTCAATCTTTGTTCTTCAGACTTTTATTTCAGATGTTGTCTTCAGCTGATAGCTTTAGACTTTGTCTTCAGTACTTCACTTTCAGACTTAGTACTTTACTTTCAGACTTTGTCTTCAGTACTTTACTTTCAGACTTTGTCTTCAGTATAAATCTTTAGATCTTGTCTTCAGACTTTGTCTTCAGACCTTGTAATCAGCTAATGTCTTTAGCTATTGTGATCTTCTTCAACAGTTGTAATGTTTGTGGAACTTGGAGGTTTTTCTGATCAGGCTCATTGGTTCTTTTGGTCCAACATATATTGTCATATATAGTGTGTGCGTTGCTTGACGAATAGTCTAGGCTTAATGTAATACACCTGATATATTGTAAACACATGAAACTGAGTCATTCACAGGAGCGTAAGCGAATCAGACTCAGTCGTTCGACTGAGCCATGCTAATGGACCAGTCGTGCGACTGAGAGATGGTATTGGGCCATTCGTAAGACTGAACCATAAGTATAGTCCAGTCGTACGATTGACCATACGTATGGTCCAATCGTACGATTGAATCATAGGCATAGTCCAATCATACGAATGGGCCCAGTCGTATCTAATATGGGCGGAGTTCTATAAATACTAGTTTTATTGTGTAAGAAGGGCTAAAGAGCCTACCCGGGGCCTAGGTGCTGCCCGAACCTTGCCAAGAGTCGTGATTCTTATGTTTAACGAGCTTGTAATCATTAGGTTTTATCAATGAAATCATTATATTATTGTTCGTTCTATTGTTTGTCTCTTGGTTTTTGGTTTTTGTTTCCTTCCGTTAAGAACATGCTCAGATGTCAACCGATCCAGGGAATACACAATTGGTATCAGAGCCATTTATTGCTAAAATGATCTAACAATAATTCTAGCAACACGAGCTTTTGATTTCTGGATCTATTTCATGTTCTTTGATGTTAAACCCACTTCGTGTTCTTCGTGTTTTGCTCAAATCTTGTTACGTGTGTTGTGTCTTGGTTAAAATCAAACTCCAAACCATGTTCTTATCACCCTTGCGAATATGATGATATCTATTTTATTTTTGTTCATGTAAAATTCATCAGATTAGGGTTTTTGGCATTGATGGCGACTGTAGATCTGAAAATCTACGTGTAGATCCGCTCATGTGACTGAACATGAGTAAGGACCATTCGTACAACTGGACCATGTTAATGGACCATTCGTATGACTAGATCATGTGACTGGACCCGTCGTATGTTCAGTCGTGCCACTGGACCAGTCGTATGTTCAATCGCACGACTAAACCATCCGTATTGACTCATCCGCATTTGTCAAATCGCATGATTGACTCATCCGCGTTTGTCCAATCGCACGATTGACTCGTCCTCATTTGTTTAGTCGCACGAATATATCATTCATATCATCCATGCACACGAATGTGATATTTTTCCTCCATGTCATACGAATGAATGGTGTTCCAATAAACAAAAAAGAGTGTAGAACTGCCTCTTACACAGATGTATGTTCAATCACACGACTGAGCCATCCGCATTGACTCATCCGCATTTGTCCAATCGCCCGATTGACTCATTCGCATTTGTCCAATCGCACGATTGACACATCCTCATTTGTCCAGTCGCATGAATATATCATTTGTATCATCCATTCACACAAACGTGATATTTGTCCTCCATGTCATACGAATGAACGGTGTTCCAAATAAACAAAAAAGAGTCTGGAACTGCCTCTTGCACAGATTTAAGGATGAGCAAAGCACATTCATCCTGAGGTTCTTTTGTCAAATAAGTTCGAGGGATACCCCATTATTCATGGGACTCATAGGATAAATGAATATGGTTAGAACATGAAAGAGAGAAGAGAAGAATTCAGCAGCCAGTGCTGATTTTGTGGGGTAGTCAGGAGCATCTGACTATTGATGGACCAATAAAGTTATATTTATCCACACGGAGAGGATTCTCATTCTTAGGGGGAATCCATGTACAGAGAAATTGAAGACGCAATCAGAAAGTGATGATGTGAGCTGATTTCTGATGATGAATCTGACTGCATGCTGCTTTGGTTGAGATTGTCAACTGTGGATTGGAACCTTCTACTTTTTCCCCATAACACCATATGAAGACGGCAGGAGAGCACAATGTTTATATATTGGGATATGCTGAATTTGAAGGGGAATTTCTACAAGTGTTAATGTTAATCAGGTTAGCATGTGTGAAGATTGGAGCAATGGAAAACTGTTCATGTCATATCTAGAAAATTCAGTCACGTGGGGAAGGTTGCAGCTATGATGGTGTTCTACAAAGTAAACGAAATCTATTGTGCCTAAATTCATTTTCAGGGATACTGTAGCAACCTGACGGATCAACAACGTTGGCTAATATGGTTTTTCGTTTGATTCTATTGGAAACCAGAGCAAAGATTGACTGAAGATTGTAAGAGGTGTTATCTACTATTCGCAAGTAACGTCCAGGAGGAATTTGTTGGAGCATATATTGTCATATATAGTGTGTCCATCGCTTGACGAATAGTCTAGGCTTAATGTAATACACCTGATATATTGTAAACACATGAACTGAGTCATTCATAGGAGCATATACGAATGAGACTCAGTCGTACGACTGAGCCATGCTAATGGACCAGTCGTGCGACTGAGAGATGCTATTGGGCCATTCGTAAGACTGAACCATAAGTATGGTCCATTCGTACGATCGATCCATACGTATGGTCCAGTCGTACGATTTAACCATACGTATGGTCTAGTAGTACGATTTAACGATACGCATGGTCCAATCATACGAATGGGCCCAGTCGTATCTAATATGGGATGAGGCCTATAAATACCCATTTCATTGTGTAGGAAGGGTTAAGGAATCTGCCCGGGGCCTTGGTGCTGCCGGATGAGAGGGGAGATCATGCTCGATCTCCCCTTGCCAAGGGTCGTGATTCTTATGTTTAACGAGCTTGTAATCATTAGGTTTTATCAATGAAACCATTATATGATTGTTCATTCTATTGTTTGTCTCTTAGTTATTGGTTTTTGTTTCCTTCCATCAAGAACACACTCGGATGTCAATCGATCCAGCAAATTCACACACTTATATAAATCCAACACTTGCATAGATTTCATTTCATTCAAACATTTCACACTCATTTTCACTCTGTTCTTACTCTCAATTTCTGACTCACTCAATTCACTAATTACTTAGTTTTTCTGAGATTGATAGATTTCTAAGGTAGTATTAGTGATTGCGATCAACATCTTGAGTTATTTCATCAAATCAGTGTGTATTATCATCAAAATGAACCGGACATTTGAACCCTATTTAGACGTGCGAACCCTAAAAAACTTGAATAAATCTAAAAAATTTTATTACATGTGATTGTTTGTTAACAATGGAACCTGAAATTGTTAATGTCAATGGATTGCACACTGAATTAACATCATCAAAACCAAATTTTCATCACATAAGATTTTGATGATTCAATGATCATCAGACTAAAAAAATAAAAATAGAAATAATAAAATAATAGACTTGAAATGAATTGACATTTGATTTTTCAAAAAAATCTTATTTGTTATTCATTAAAACTCAACTTGTATGTTCAAATCAACTAGAAACAAATCACTTAATTGATTGTATATCTTAAAATTGATTTAATCATCAAAATAATAATTTCAAATCCTTGAATTTTCTTAATGATCAAATTTTAAAATATAAAATTTGTTAAGTGAACATAAAATTTATTGAAGGAATTATACACTTTTACAAGTTCGATAAAAACTAATTAAGTTCAGAACTTTCAAACTAATTCATGTTTCATTGTGATTGACACATGGATTTTTTAAAGTTTGAGCCTAAGCATAATGTTGCTGCTTTTCTCAATGAAGAAGTTAGAGAAGCTGATGGATATGAAGAGATGTTTAGATTTCTTCTAAGGATGAAATATGTTTGTGCTATGTGTGCCAGACCAGCCATATATGAAAGACTTATCAAGAAGTTCTGGAGAACAGCAGAAGTTGAGCTAGATGACAACCGAATGAAAGTTGTAAGGGGATTCATTACTAATGATAAAATTATTGAAGTATCTAAAGATTCTATAAGAGTTGCTTTAATATTGGGTGAGAATAATGATCAATATTATTTGAGTACACTTTTAATGAGTGTAGAGAGATCTTCATGCAAATGGGTCACCCAGATAACTTCCATAAGAAAGAATTCTTTAGGTCAAGAGTCTACAGTCACTGGAAGCTGCTCTGCTACATATTTCAGCACTGTATGTCAAAGAGAAGTGCAAAATGGAATTCACTTCCAGTAATATTGCATCTCAAATAGTAGCCATAGCGACTAATAGAAGATTCAACATGGCTAAGTGGATTTTGAATGGGTTCATATTTAACTTGGAGAAAGGAAAGAGGAACAAGTATTTAATGTACTGATCATAAATGAAGAATATCAAGACATTTATTCTTATGGAGTACAAGGTGACAGACTTGAGTTAGAGCATATGTCTGAAGTTGTGTATAAGAGACTAGCTATGATTACAAGAGCTGATAATGTACCTATGTTTGAGTATATGAGAAATGTAGCTGATGACAATGTTGATATTTATCAACATCACTTCCATTTGACTGAGGATGAGCCTGTAAATCCTAATGATCTTATTAAATATGTAATAGAAGAAGTTGTTGAAGAAATAGAAGAAAATGATGATGATGAAGATCATCATAATGATGACAGTCTTCTGATAATTATGATATAATGATGACGATGACACTCAAGGTGGTGATCAAGGAGTTCAAGTAGAAGGTAATAATGAAGAAACTATTCAAGAGATGGATAGTGAGTAAACAATTTCAGATCATAAAGATGATGTTGAAGAGAAAAGGAATGCTAATGATGTTGTTGATACTAAAATGAATGATGAAAGAAATGATGATCATGTTGAAAATGAAGATATTAAGAATGTTGATTTTAATCAAGCCTTTGATTTTGATACTATATGGTCTGAGCCTATTACAGAGAATGTTATTTATGTTGTAGAATCTCCAAATCTAGAAGGAACCTGAAAAAGAAAGTGAGGTAATAGCAGTTGAGGAAGAAACTGTACAAGAACCTCAAGAGTGGGCAATTGGAAAATTTACTGAATCTGAAAAAGGGAAAAGAAAGATGGATGAAGTTGAAACATCATCAGTTCCTATAAATGTTCAAAAGACTGCTCATATAGTTGAGAATGTAGAAGAAACTGATATGCAACAAAGAACTGAAGCACTTGATGATATAGAGTATGACTTACCTGATGAATGGTATGATGAGGTGCGAGAAGATGAAGATGTATGTGAGTTAGGGATTCTCCATTTGAAATGATTCAAGATGACATTCCTATAGCTTTGAAGACATATATAATTATCTATCAAGAAAAAGTACAACCGAGTATTGACATGATCAGTGATCTCAAGTTTGATGGATTAGAGTGTAACGCAACGGAATAAGAACAAGAATTAGACAAATTATAGCAAGAATTTGATATTTTTATGCATTAAGAACAAATACGGTTGTAAAGAGAGAATATATTTCTATGAAAAGGAATGTTTCAATAATATCAAATGTTTCTGCTCAATCATTCACCATTACAATAAAGTTGACACTCCTTATATAGAGTGCAATCACTGCTGATATCACGGGATAGTGACATCTGGCAGATTTGTTACAAAAATAACTAAAACTTAACAAAATACTGAAATGTTCACAACTACTGAGAACATATCAGAGTGCTAAGTATAAAACATAAAACTACTGATACGAAACTAGTGAAACTACAACGACTGAAGAACAAGCTCTTCAGTCGTTTTACAAAACTACTGAAAGGAAAAACATAAAACTACTGAAAGAAAACCATCACAACTACTGAAGAAGACCTCTTCAGCTGTTGTGACAACGTATAATACTTGGTCTTCAGCACTTGTGTCTTCAGACTTTGTCTTCAGCACTTGTGTCTTCAGACTTTGTCTTCAGCACTTTTGTCTTCAGACTTTGTCTTTAGCACTTGTGTTCAGACTTTGTCTTCAGCACTTGTCTTCAGCTGGTGTGGACTTCAACAGTTGTTGTGACGTCTGTGGGACTTAAGGTTTTTCTGATCCGACTCATTGGTTCTTTTGGTCCAACAAACTCCCCCTGAACCAATGCAACCAAAACCTTAACTTTATTGAGGTCCCACTTATTTTTGGCAATAAGATTGGTCTTTTTCCTTCTTGATCAGCTAAGAAGATGACCCAATTAAGCACTGGCCTGGGAATAGATTTCTGAAATTTGGTTGGCATAGTATGGATAGGAGCCCTGACTTTGGGGAACTGGACACAGAGCTGTGGTCCTATCCATGAAATCTACTTCCCATGTATAAGCCTGTAGGATTCTCTGGTGTATGCTTTGAGAAACATAATTTGTTCTTCCATGGTAAGATTTTCAGCTCCACCATCAAACAATCCTTCACGCCCATACAGCTCTGAATATACTTAGCCTGTTTGCCATTTTTGAGCTCAACTGTTGTGATATGTCTGTATGCAAACTCATCCGGGTGAGTCCCTTCAAGTAACAGACTGAGCTCATTTTGTTTGAAGTTCTCAAGCCTCTTGTAGACTAACCCCTTTTTAATTACTCTGTTCTCTAACATCTTCTGGGGTGGCTGTTTAGTTTCATAGGCCTTCTTGAAATCTTCTACAATTTCCCAGGGTGATACTACAAGGACCACTGTGATCTCTTCATCTACGATCCTTTTTACTTGGCCCTTGTATTCGAAGGAATGTCTTTCTTCACAATTCGTGAGCCACCCTAGGATCAGTCCATATTCTCACCTTTTCCTTTTGATATTGAAATGTGTTAGCAAGGGTGTACAATCTTAGAGCTTCTTTCTTCATACTGATTATTGATGAAGAAGCGCATAAGTTTTGTCTATGCTTTTCAGCATCTCATCATCATGAAGCTTTTGATGCTGTTCTTCTTCTATCTTTACTCTCATAGCTTCCATCTGTGAGGTGGGAGTGATGGGCATAGGTTTGGCTTTAGGCAAAGTTAGGACTGCGGAAAGAGGCAGCCTTTCTTCTTCCTCATCATCCTCTTCTTCTTCTTCTTCTAGCCTCAACACCCTTCTCTTCTTCTTCTTCTAGCCTCAACACCCTTCTCTTCTTCTTCTTGGGTGCATCATCGGCTGTTGGTTTTGAGGGTAAAGGAGTTGGTTTAGTGGTTGTGGTAGTGGTGATTTTGAAGTGGGAGGTTTTGCAGGTTGTTCTAGTATTCTTGTAGTGAGTGAGGCTTTTGAGTGTTTTGCTAGTTCCCATTGTTCCCAGCACCTGCCTCATTTAGTGCTTCAATCACCAATCCCTTAGTGTATGCTTCACACAAACAGATCTTGGTGGTTATTGTCAAGATACTGTCCCTGGTCCATGACTTAATCTCGATCAATGATCTCCCAAGGTACTTTGCAATGAATCTGATCATTATCTCTAGTCTTTCTCTTTCTAATGCATCATAACTTGCCCATCTTGAGTTAATTTCTTCAACTTCAAGTCTCCTAATCTCTGAGTCAAGCTGTGCAGTATCGAACCCCTGTCTATACAGTTGATCAATAATGGAGTCCATTGATTTACTGTGTGTAGCATCCGCCATTTTGATCATCTCATCGAGTTCGAGTTCTTTTTCTTTTCCTTCAACCTCCTCTTCTTATATGTGACATGAAAGTCTTTGTGACTTTCACCCACTTGATCAATGTCAGCTCCCTTCACAAACATCCTCTTCCTTCTCTGTCTCCTTTTCTTTCTTCCCCTCTATGATCTTCCTCTTTGCTTTCACTGACTGACTCTCCCCCTTTTTGGTTGCATTGGTTGCAAGGGTTTGAGTAGCAGAAAGCCTTGTGCTCACAATCTCCTCCACCAGGGGTTGTATGATTGAGGGAAGCCTCTCATCCATGGTTTTGATCACAATGTCTGTGATCATTGGGGTGATGAGAGGTAGGGATTGCTGAAAGATAGCAGCTGTTTGCTCAGAGGGGTTCTGTCCTTGAGAAGCAGTGCCAGAAATAGAAGCTGGTGGCTCGGAAGTTTTGAGTGGCTGAGTGTGTGGGAGACCTTCAGGTGAAGGTGCCATCTGTGGGTTTATGTTGGTGGCAGATGGACTTGCTGTTTGAGAGAATGGTCTAGTAGTCTTTGTAGTCTACTGACTTCTTCCTCAAGAATTGTGTTCTGGCCAGAACATCATAAAAGAAGCCCAGGTCATCATCAGCACATGTTGAATCACATGACCTCCTGCTTGTAGCAGATGTACATGCACTGGGTGTAGACAAGGTTTAGCATGTGCCCCTTTTTCTTGGAATTGGGGACTTCCAGCCTCAGGAACGATGTCCTTCATCAGCTGTTGCCTCTGGTGAGGTCTTAGCAATGTTACCACCTTAGTCTGATCATGTGCTGATTCAGAAGAGGTGGCAGCCTCACCAGATGTTCTGGTCTCCATATCCACACCAGGAGATAGAACAGTTAAACCCTTTTGTTGTGGGCTGTCAGAAGCATGTTGATCCTCTTCCTCAATTGCTGTGGTTTTCCCTTTTGTTGGGTGTTGTTGGGGAGGAGGAGAGGCATGCAGCTGAGTCAGCACGTTTGCAATAATGAGAGTAGGACTTGTGGGGCGGTGCAGTGGGAGATGGGGTAAAAGCAGTATGCACCTGGGGAGAATGGTACTCTTCAATGGCAATCTCCTCAAATGAGGAAGATCCCAGATTAGTGGGTACCCCTTCTTTGGTTGCTGCAGGCTCCTTTTGAGAGGAATCCTGAGCGGCTGTGGCTGGAGAAGTCCTTGTATCCACTAGGGGGTTATAACTAGGGATATAGCCTGCGTTTGTGTTGCAGGGGCATCCTCAGGGGACTCATTTCCCTGAGTAGCCTTTTTTGTCTTCTTTTTAGTGGGTTTGGTGGGGACTTTGGATTTGGAGGTGGTGGCTGTGGGTTCTAGCTGCGTGGGTTTGCGCAGCTTGGCAGCCATTTTTAGTGATTGGTCAGAGTTGTGCCGGGAGTATACTTCAGGAAATACACCGTAGCAGGGACTCCCAGGCCAACAAGTCCCTCAGCTTGAAGCTGGTTTTCAATTATGGCCATTATGAACCGAGGATATAATATCCAACGGTTAGCAAGTTGTTTTGGGCCATATCCTTGAGCTCTAAAAATAGTATTTCAGAAAAATTTAAAGGTTGTTGCTCAAGGATGGAGTACATTACCTGTTGCCACCTTGTGGACATTTGATCCCATGATGAAGTCTTGGGGGCAAGGCAGACATTTACCAGGTGAAAGATGAGACGTTCGGCATCCTGGAAATGTTTCTTCAATATGGTAGATGCACTCAGGTTACCCTGGTATCCATGCTGAGCAAATGATTGATCGATTGTGCCCTTGGATAACCAGTTGGGAAAGTGGCATCATCCAGATTGAGGGTTTGGCGAAGAATGTCTGGTAGTAATGAACTTTTTGATGATGGACAAACGATTGAAGAGACTCTGTGTCATTCTCCTCAGAGACAAGAGTGACGTTTGTCTAGAATTGGTTAAGAGATTCGGCATATATGGTGGGATTTAACAGAAAAGACGTTTTGTAAGGTGACTGAACCATTAAATCAATGGCGTTGTGAAACTTGGTCCAGTATGGCGATTTTGTGAGATGTGCGACACAGTTGTGTCGAGTTTTAGTTGCATGGTCGCCATTGATGAAGAGAGGTTACAGAGTTTTTGAACGTTAGGTTGAGAAGAGAAGAAAGTAAAAACTCTGAAGGTGGGATAAGGTATTTAAGGGTAGGGTTAGAAAACGACTGAAGGTTTTGGTGTTAGTCATCAGTTGTTAAAACTACTCATGACGTGGTATTAACTTTCAGAGGTTTGGAATGACTGACCGTATTGGTGTGATTAGCAGTTGTTATAAAAAACTGAAGACTTGCTTTAACCGTCAGACGTTGAAACAGCTGAAGTCTCTGATTTAGTCATCAGTAGTTATAAAACTACTGAAGATTTAGTGATCAGTAGTTATAAAACTACTGAAGACAGTTTTGACTTCAGGTTGATGAAACAACTGAGGATGGTGTTAGTCATCAGTAGTTGTGAAACTACTGAAGACATGGTTTTGCTTCAGTTGTTTAGAAAGAAATAGCAGTTGGGAAACTACTGAAGACAAAAAGGCTCATCAGTAGTTGTCGTCAATTCATTGCTTTTCAGCTGTTTCATACTGTCCTCAACACGTACTCATCAGACGTTTTCATCTGTTTTCAGATGTTCATAGGACATCAGTACGTATTGTATTTCTGACAACAGTAGTTGTAGCTACATCAGGTTGTAACTACATCAATTGTTTTAACAAATAAAGTACTTGAGTACTGAGAAGTTAAGCTCTAGTAATTTAAAAAACTTCCGGAGAGAAAATAACATCAGTACTATATATATGACAATAATAAGCTAATGATCATCAGTACTTGTGAGCTGAGATCACCAGTAGTTGTCACTTATTCTAGCTGCAGCATACCAAGCCTTAACACTAGGTTTTGAAAGTTGTGCTATCCAAGGCTTAGTGAAAATGTTTGCAAGCTCATCAGCACTAGGAACAAATTTTGGATCAATCAGACCTTTTTCAAAACAATCTCTAATAAAATGGTGTCTAATTTCAATATGTTTAGTCCTAGAGTGCTGGACAGGATTCTTGACAATACAAAGAGCTGAAGAGCTGTCCATTAACAATGGGGTCTTAGTCTCTGTTATGCCATAATCAATAATTGTTTTGAAGCCAGAGTACCTGAGATATACAACTTGCAGCAGCAATGTACTCTGCTTCAGCAGAGTGATGCAGCAACTAAGGTCTGCTTCTTACTCTGCCAAGAAATCAAGCA
>JACCIX010000693.1:0-80621 GCA_025506515.1 Flaveria trinervia
ACACACCAACACAAGATTCTACAATATTTGGTTCACAAGGTGCGTTGCCTAGTCAATTAGGGGGAGCACTCGAGGTAAGTGACTCCTCCTCTGACGATGAAGCCGTGGAGAATGATTAGAACGATCCGGAGGAACAGGTTCCTACTACTGCAAGTCCATAAGCATCTGGCGTTGATTCTTCTGAGTCTTCATAACCTCACCTACTTCTACTGCCTTAGATACAGAACCAACGTTCATAATCTTGATTCTGAGATAGTTGTTCCCACCACTCCTGGATCACGCCTCAATGTCTATCATCCTCTGGACAATGTCATTGGGGATGTCAGATCAGGAGTTCAGACGAGAAATCAGCTATATTAAGTTGATTATGCCTCGGTAATGGAAAAAGGATACCTTTATGATGGTGCATATCATTGTTTATGTCTCAGTTTGAGCCAAAATACGTCAGTGAAGCCCTAAATGATAAGGCATGGGTGAGTGCCATGCAAGAAGAACTTCATCAGTTCAAGAAGTTAGGTGTATGGACACTGGTGGATAGACCTAAAGTGCTAAGGTCATTGGCACCAAATGGGTCTTGAAATGCAAGAAAGATGACCAAAGGGTCATAATTAGGAATAAGGCTCGACTTGTAGTTCAAGGATTTCGACAAGTCGAGGGAATTGATTACAATGAAGTATTTGCACCTGTGGTAAGAGTGGAAGCCATCCGTATCTTCCTAGCCTATGCCTCTTACATGAAAATTAAAGTCTATCAACTGGATGTAAAGAGTGCATTTCTTCATGATGAAATCCAGGAAACAGTGTATGTCAGTCAACCTGAAAGATTTGAGGATCCATATCATCGGGAAAGAGTTTACAAACTAGATAAGGCTCTCTACGGGCTTCACCAAGCCCCGAGAGCATGGTAAGAAAAACTCTCAACTCACCTTGTGAAACACGGATTTCGCAGAGGTGTAATTGACTGCAGACTGTTCATCAAAGAAAAGGATGGTGATCTACTGCTCGTTCAGATTTATGTTGATGACATAATCTTCGGTTCCAACAACGAAGACTTACGTAAAGAATTTGAAGCAGTAATGAAGGCAGAATTTGAAATAAGTGCCATGGGAGAGATGAAGTTCTTTCTCGGGCTACAGGTGGATCAAACACCAAAGGGAATATTCTTACATCAGACCAAATGTAGGGATATTCTCAGTCAGTTTGATATGGAGAATGGTTCCGCAACTGGGACTCCACTTGCTACAAACCATGATGTAGCACCCGACGAGAATGGTGATCTGGTTGATGCCACCATGTACCAAGGAATGATCGGATCCCTCATGTATCTCACAACCTCACGACCTGATATCACGTACGCGACATGTCTACGCTCCAGATATCAGGCGAAACCAAAAGTCAACATCTTATTGGGATTAAAAGGATATTTTGTTATCCGAAGGGTACACCAACACTAGGGTTGTGGTATCCTCATGATGATGACTTCGAGCTTACAACGTATAGTGACTCGGATTACGATGGTTGCAAAATGAACTACAAGTCAACATCAGCAGGATGTCAATTCTTTGGGGGAGTTAGTGACCTGGCAGTGTAAGAAGCAGACCTCGGTTCCTCTGTCAACCTGTGAAGTCGAATATGTTTCTGCTGCAAGTTGCTGTTCACAAATCATCTGGATTCAACAGCAAATGCGGGACTACGGTTTGCAATTCTCCAATACTCCTATATTTGTTGATAATTCTGCTATAATAGCCATAACTAAAAATCCGGTCCCACATCCTAAAACAAAACACATCGGGATTATATATTTTTATACGTGATTGCTTTGAAAAACAGTTATCGATGTGGTTAAAATTATATGGATTTTCAACGTGCTGACCTCTACACAAAAGCCTTTGATAAACCACGTTTTCTATATCTGTTAGAGGTCAATGACGTTAAAAAGAAAACTGATGTCATTCCAGATTGAACATGTTTAGTCCGATGCGTCGAGTCCATTTTTCTTATATTTTATTTTAGTTTATTTCATTAGTTTTAGTGTTTTTATTTGTTCACCTATTAAAATCCTAAAAAGCAAAACCATTTCTGTTTTAGAATTTTAGGGGAAGAATAGGTTAAGTTAAAAAAAGGGAGGAGGACAGGCAAGCTGATATAAATGAGATCGTATCTATGATCGATTCAACGATAATGGAAAATGATAGTATACAGGAACAAAGAATTTGGGACTTTAAAAGATTTAAATTCAATTAGATGCGAATTCAAATTATAAGTCTGAGAAGTCTAAGCAATATAACAGGAAAAATGATAGTAAAACTGGCTACTACTAAGGTAACACAAAGAAAGAGATCTAGAGGTTCTTAGACCACTACATGATGTGTTAGTAGATTCAACACAATAGATTATAAGACCTTATTGGTGATTCCATGTTCAAACTAAGTTGTTCAACTAGCTGTGGGTTATCACCTTATCCCTGGTTAACACAATCAACGAAGTTCCAATAAGGGGTGACGAGCATAATAAATGCCACA
Organism: Flaveria trinervia; assembly: GCA_025506515.1. NCBI lineage: Eukaryota > Viridiplantae > Streptophyta > Magnoliopsida > Asterales > Asteraceae > Flaveria > Flaveria trinervia. The sequence continues at coordinate 2,522 of JACCIX010000693.1, forward strand.
AATGTGTGCGGATGACCACAATATGAGCAAAGCACATGATGAAAAATGCAAAAAACAATCAAACTAATAACTTATGTTGTTGGTGCGATCTGTGCAAAAAGAATAAAATTGCTCAAACAAGAAGATAGGTTGTGTACCTCTCTGTTGTGCGGTGGCACTGACCTGAGGATAAGCGTAACTTAGATATTCTAGAATTCATTTTCGTTTGCCGCCTCTCTGCTGTGCGGTGGCATTGACCTAAGGCTTGGCTTCTCTTTGAAAGCTCTAAGAATACTTTCTTCTTGTCAAAATACTCGTAGACCGATCAAAAATCTCTTGAGGAATGTTGATTACCATATAAGCATGGGATCCACAAATGCTTGTTGAAATAATTAAACCTTAAACCATCCCCAATCTGTGTCAAAAGTCTGTGTATGGATTTAAGTGGACAAGTATACTGACAATCATCATGGCGGCAAGTCTTGAAAGTCCATATCAATGTGTGCATCTTATAGTACTAGTATGATTTCCTAAACTTGCTTATGACTCTCCATGAAAACAAGAATCTAGTATCAAAATATTTTGGTAACACGTCCTGAACGATTTAATTACCTGTATGATTCCATAATGATTCATTCCAGTTATGGTCAAAATAACTTGAAGCTGACTGTTCTAGAAATAAATCTGTTAGACATCTATCTTAGGGTTTCCACCTCTCACAAAACCTACAAAAATATGTTTTACTTATGTTTTTCAGTTCTAGTAGTTTCATTTGTTTAATTTTGTCAGTTTAGTTGTTAAAAGTCAGACTACGTATTGGAATTCTATCTGGGATCTAATCACTTAAAAGGGTCACGTCTGAGGTGACCAAACTTGCTTTCAAATTTAAATGGGTCACGTCTGATGTGACAAAATGTTTACTGTTAAAAGGATCACGTCTGAGGTGATCAAAGGCTTCCAAAGTTAAAAATGATCATGTCTGAGATGATTGAATGCTCATAATGTTTTACAAAGAGTAAAGTGTCAAATGGTCATAAAGTTAAAATCATAAGTATGAGTCAGTCGCACGACTGGACCATAGTATGGACAGCTGTACGATTGAACCAGACGAATGAGCCCAATCGCACGACTCAGCCACACATATGGACAAACATGCGATTGGACCATCAACATGAGTCAATCCAGGCTATTGGATCATCAGAATGAACCAATCGCATGAAGGAGAGTGATCGAATGACTCAGTCGCACGACTGATGATGACCGATTGAGTCAGTCGCATGACTGAGTCTCAATCGCACGAACCAGATGTGCGATTAGGTCCAGTTGCACGACTGAAAGAAACCCTAGTATAAATAGAGAGGAAATCGGTCGCAAACCCTATTCACCCCCAATCGCTCATTTCTTCACACGACTTACTGATACTCTGCCCAAATTTCATCTGATTGTTCTTGGACTGTGATTATTACTTTCTAACGATTTCCAATGACTCCACAGGTAATGTGCAACGATTTCCAGTCAAATGCTCAATCGATTAGTCATCAAAAGATCGAAATTTAAGCCCTAAAACCTTAACCGAGACTAACTGGACCAATAAACTGATAAAACCAATTAAAATGTTAAAATAAAGGTTATTAGGTGCTATGTCGGGTGTTTGAGAGACTAATAAGCTTTTCACGACGTCTAACATTACGATTTGCTCAAAATTTGAATTTGAATGACCCAACAGTCTGTCATGCGAATGGATGCCCTGATGAACCTCAATCGCACGACTGAGATGAGCGAATGGCTCAGTCACACGACTGAGATGGGCGAATGGCACAGTCGCATGATTGAACCATGCAATGAGTTCAGTCGCACGACTAGTTCAACCACTTGGGATAGCATACGACTAAGCCAAGTCGCATGCTCAGTCGTACGCATGAGCTCAATCGCATGACTAAACCTCAGTCGCACAGTTCATTCGCACGACAGAACAAAAAGATTCAAATTAAGAACTTGTCAGGACCTGGTATTTGACCGAATACCTAGAGATTAACGTGTAAACCGGATCAAATAGTGCGGAATCCTATTTGATTGGCGATCCAATCAGTGAGAACACACGAAGAATCAATCAAGAATTGAAACTAACGTTAGAAATCAATTGGGAATCGATCTAGTGTGTTCCATGAACTTGGAGAACGAATTGGAAGGTTTCTGGACGGCTAGGGTACGTCTGGAATCGTAATTGATCGAGAGCCTCTAGTTTTCACGAATTGAGTTGTATTTATAGGCTGGTGGTATTCAATCGTGCGACTGAACCATGAGTTTGGTTCAGTCGTGCGATTGAACCATGCGGTTGATTCATTCGTACGACTGAGTGTTCAGTCGTGCGACTGAGCCAATCTTATGTTACAATCGTACGACTGATCCAGTCTCCTGGTTCAGTCGTGCGACTGAATCAATTGTGTGAAGTTATTCATGTGTATGGCTCATTCGCATGATCCATTCGCATGAGAACTTTATTATGTTTAAGTTTGAATGTATTGTGTATTATTAATAAACATTATGTGTAATCAATCAAGCAATCACTAACCTAATTAAGCAATTCAATGTCGACACATTAATGAAACATTAAACATTATAACTAACAAACTATTAATATCATTTCATTATCATACTAAACAAGATCTATTACATCACATATCATGATCTAGGGACATACATGTATCAACAAACTCCCCCTTGGACCTAGATCTCTCTAATGTCTTGTTTTCTTCATTACCTCCTCATATTTCTTGTACTTGTCCTCTTGTGTGACTCCCGCGTGAATATCAAACGCGAAGCAAAGTCTTATGACATTTTGGAATTGGAGTGCCTGTACAATATCTTGCGTATCATAGAACAGAGGCCACTTGTAAAGTGTATAGACATCATTTTCCGACAAGTTGGTAAGCCACATTGGATCGAATACTCTGATTGTATCCATTTGGCCCTCTTTATCTAGGACTATGACCCGCTTCTGCTGTTCTCCAATCGTAGTACCACCACTTAAAGTGTGGTGTGAAATCCTTTGTCATTTCCCGAAGTGGGATTCTTGACATTGTGCGCGGAGGATTCCACTTCAACACAATCTTTGGTTTTCCAGTAATGGCAATCCATCTCAGACCTTCTAATATACCTTGTAGGTTGTTGAGGTCTGAAGTTAATCCACCTGGTGTGGTACTCTTTTTTAGGGCAGCCTCAAACCAGCCTGACATCATTCTCGGGTCAGCATACACAGCTTCAATTGGCCAGCTGGTTGAGCTCAAAACCTGGTAGAGTCTTTAGACCTGTGGAAATCTAAAGTACTCTATGCCCTTCTCCCTCTTAACGGCATAAACGTTAAGATCATCAAAATATGCCCATGCTATAATCCTGCCTGACACCTTAAGATGTTTCTAACTCTGTAGAGCTTGGTGTAGGCATCCCTCTTCGGTGCAGCACGTTGGGCTCTAACTTCTTTAAACATTCAGCCCATTCAGCCTTACGGATATCAACATCATCCTTTGCGGCTTGGGCCATTCCCTCTGTCTTCTCTGACTCTTGCTCCATTTTGTCTAACATCTCAAATGTATCACCGACAAGGGATTCACCCAAATTAGGAATCACATTACCCTCATTGTCAGCATACTGAGGATAGTGCTCTGCAGTGATATCTTCTATCTCTATTTCATCAACGTCATTTAGCTCGTCATCACAGGTAGCATTACATGTTGGAGCATCTTTCACTATTTCATCAGGATTGAGCTTGAAAATTTCTGCCAGTTGCTCGTTTGATAGATCGAATTATTTCCCCTTCTTCAGGGTATAACTCACTGACCTTCTGACAATCCCTTGCAGATCAGAATCATTGTGAGTTAAGACTTGACCTGTTGAAGGGGAGCAATATCAAACTCATCTCTTTTGTACTTTGGATCTGTTTGATTTACACATTTCACACTCAATCATTAGTAATTTATCAAACGAAATGCATTAACTTAATATAAACATTTAATACATGGTTTTTCAATACAGAATACAAAAGTAATAAAATACATAAACATCTACTATTTACTTTTATCCTGAATACTTGGCTCATCACGTAAGGTGCAGAAGCAGAAGCTGGCTGATCTGTCTGTTCTTTGATCTTTTCTCTTGCCCTGGAGCTGAGACAGATTCAGCTCTGCTTCTCCTCCGTCCTGTCTTCATCTTCATACCATTCTTCGGTTTTTCTTCATCAGTTTCACTCTCTTTCATCATCGTCTCATCATCTTCATCATCGTCATCATTTCTGTCCCCATCCCTTATCTTTAAAGGCTCCTCCTTGATCCTTTCAGCTTTAGCAAAATGGTCTTTTTAGCCTTTTCCAACTCCTCTATTTTCTTCCCTGAGGTGACGCTTTGAGCTTGGAGAATGGCTATCTCGTTGCTCTGGCAGTCATCTGTCGGGCCTGCCTTTCTATCACTTGAGCTTGCTCTGCGATTTGGTGAGATTGTGCAGCAGTCAGGTCAGTAAGCTGGCGGATTTGGGAGGCCTTTTCCTCATCGGCAGCCAGCAAACGCATTACATAATGTTTAGTGCCGACAACTGTTCTTCTACCGTGACTGTAGGTAGAGGTGATCTGTAGGTGAATGAGGATAGGCTGAGGGCTCGGTTTGGTGGCTAGTGGTGGTGGTGGTGGCTGTGGTGAATATCGGTCAGGTCGGGATGATAGTGGTGGGAGTGTGGGTGAATGATGTAGTGGTCTTGGGATCTGTCTTGTGGTGGTCGTCTGGTGGTGTCTACGGTTGCTGTGGGCTGTGGTGGCTATGGTGGTGGATGGTGTGTCTGAAGAGGTGGTAGTGGTGGTGTAGTGGCTGTAGTGGCTGAGGTAGTAGTAGATGAGGTCAACCGCCGCTTCTTCTTAGGTTTCTGCCCATGGGGTTGAGCCATCCGTTTTCTCCCTCGTCCCTTCGAGGTGGATGCTCCCCCTCCGACCCTGCCGATGACCGTGGAACATAGGTCGGGTCGGTCTCTGTCGCTCTAGAGTCTCTGGGTGCTCACCAACCACCCGAAGCCCATGTACTATGGGACCACTTTACTTCCCACAGTCCTGGTGAGGGGCTCCTCATCAACTCTTCTTCTTCTTCTTCTGTCTCAAGACAAAATCGTGATGAACCCAGCTGATTCGGTAACTTCTGCGCGGGGCGTATGCTGGAGGCACGACATCAGACGTAGTGCTGCTCTGTGGAACAGCATATTGTCTCCGGCACCCCCCTATCGTCATCATCTGAATCATCAGTAGGTAGGACAATTGGCTCCACGTCGGAGTCACTGTCCTCGTGACGCCATTGGCGTCTCCCCGTGCCACATAACTTTCATCTGCTAATGGCCATCAGCCTCTTTGCCTGGGGCTTAACTTGCTTGCCCCGGTACACACCACCATCCTACCCAAAGTAGTGTCATCCATAAGTTCCAAAGTCACTGCATCGTGACTTTCCTTGGGGAGCTGAGGCAGCTTCTCATTGAATATCATCTGAAGAAATCTTGGATACATACAAAAACCTTCTTTCCCTTTTGTTTCAATGTTCTCTACCAAATAAGCAAAGATCATATTAGAGAAGCTGAAAGGGTGGTTCAGCACCAGAGCCACGAAGGCATTCTGTATCTGATCTGATAGGTCATCGAAACCACCCCTTCTCGAAGCGATGCACTTAAGATCACATGTGCCAGTATTTGTATTGTGGGCACAGGTTGCTCTTATTTAGCACCCCCGGTTAATGTCCCCCGCATACTTGATTCGGAGGAAACACCCTCTCACTGTCAAGGATGTAACTAGTGGGGTGAGTAGAGTCATCCCCAAACTCAAGAATTCTCTGGATGTCTGTAGCGGTAATTCTATAGCTTTACCCAAAATGGTGCTTCGGATGCTGTATGCTCACGAGAGCGATCCACTGAGGCATTCTCCCAGAATGCCTGATGTAGTGATTTGTAAGGCGTGCACGGTGTAGATATAGCCTTATGTATCCGTGATCGTTTGAGGAAGGCTATAATCTCGGAGAACTTGGCCCCGTTCCGAGTTGTGTGGTCCAATTGGGCCGATTTTGTGCTTTGGATTAAGAGACCCCTGTCAGCATTTTTCCTGAACACAAAACACATGATCATAGTACATAATACATCAGAATTCATTTCTAAGTGTAGTGTTTCACTTCCATTCTGATTCATTCATGCGAATGAATCATGCGACTGGAGTCATTCGGTTGTTCTTAAGTGCGACTGAGTTCATTCGGTTGATTGAACATGCGATTGAGTTCAGTCTCCGACTGAGTCTTCGATTAGTTCATCGGCCGACTGAACTCATTCGGGTGGTTCATTCGGCCGAATGACCCAATCGCAAGGTTCAATCGTGCGATTGGAGTTCATTCAACGACCAGTCGCTTTCCCCACTGTTCGATCGCCTGTGGGGTCGAATCTTGACCAATTTAAGTCATTTAACAGTGTTTAATGGTCCATTAGACTCGCCTACTTGTCACTAATACCTATTAAACTTAATTTTAACATTTTGCTTAGTTTACGTAGGTGATTAGGTCATTTCACAGTTCGGTTCTTGATTCAATCGAGTGTCTCTATGTAGGTTGGTAATCTTCTGATTTTGGTAAGATTCAAAGAGTAATGTACCTGTAAATCGTCACTCGAATGTAAGAAACTTAACACAATGTAATCAGGATCTGTAGCAATTTTGACAGAGTAACAGGAAGAGTGCGATTTGGGTGCGATTTTGGTGTGATGAGGAACATGCGATCGACTGAGGCCCTTAAATACTGAACTTAAGTTCAATCGGCCAACTGGCCTCGTTCGCTCAGTCATTCGGGCGACTGAGTCTCAGTCGTACGATTGCCAGTCAATCGCATTCAGTCGGCCGACTGAGTCTCAGTCGGTCGACTTCCTCATTCGGTCTCTTTCATTCGCATCTTCAGTTGACCGACTGAGCCTCAGTCGGTCGACTGCTTCATTCTCCCCCTTCTATTCGGTCGAAATGATCATTTCATGTCCATTCGGCCGATTGGGAGCCATTCGCATAGTTGGGTCTGAACCATGATCCAATCGTGCGAATGGGTCACACTTAGTGAGTTTACAGACATTTGAACATTTTACTTTTAAGACCCTTTTTAACTTTTGACAACCATTATAAGCTCTTAACCATTCAGTCACCTCCGACAAGACTCTTTTAAAACACGTTGTCCACCTCTGACGTGACTTTTTAAACTTTGAAAAGCATGCGGCCATCTCAGACATGACCCTTTTAGGTGAGTTAATTCCTTTTGATTTTCCTGATGTAGTCCGACACACCCCACTAAAAGATTAAACTAGACACTTAACTAAATACACAAATAAAATTTGTTTTTTTGGACTTTTTGGACTTTTTGTGAGAGATAAAACCCTAAGATGGAAATCTACGGGATTTGTTCCGGAATCGAAATCTTCAACTTAGATTGACCACACCTGGACCAATTCAATCTTGGAATCATACAGAAAATCAAATCATTTGGGACTGTTATCAAACTCTTTCGATGCTCAATTCTTGGTGTTCATCCAGAGTCATCAGCAGCTTTAGGAATCATACTGGAACTCTTAGATTCCACATTGATTTGAACTTTCAAGAATTGCAGCCACAATGATTGTCAATATGTTTGTCCACTTAAATCCATACACAGACTCTTGACTCAAACCGGTGATTGTTTTTGGTTTATTTAATTCAACGAACATTTGTGGATCCCACACTTATATGGTAATCAACATCCCTCAGGAGCTTTTGAGCGGTCTACGGGTATTGTTACAAGAAGAGACTATTCTTAGATCTTTCATAGAGAAACCGTCCTCAGGTCAGTGCCATCGCACGCAAAGAGGCGGCAAACAACAATGAATTCTAGAATATCTAGGTTATGCTTCCTCAGGTCAGTGCCATCGCACAACAGAGGCACACAACCTATCTCCTTGTTAGAGCAGCTTTTATTTTGCACCAAATGCACCAACACATAGGTCATTAGCTTGATAGCATTTTTCTTTCAATTTTTTCGTGCTTTGCTCTATTTATGGTCATCCGCACACATTTGTGGCGTTTACATGCTCATTACCCCTTATTGGAATATTATTGATTGTGTTAACCAGATAAGATGGAAGCCCACAGTAGTTGAACAACTTAGTTTGATCTTGAGATCACCAGTCCGGTCTAATCATCTATTGTGTTGAATCTACCGACATATCAATTGTGGTCTAGCAGCCTCTAGGTCTACTCTCATTGTGTTACCTTAGGAATTACCAGGTTTTCTATTCTATTCCCCTTTTATATGCTTAGACTACACAGACTTATACTTGAATTTTTTTCATCTTTTCTAAGTTAGGATTTTAAAGTCCCTCTTGACTTGTTCCTGTGTACTATCATATTCCAAGGGTTTGAATCGTTATCACAGATACGATCTACCTGGTATCAGCTTTCCACTCCTTCTCCCGTTTCCCTTTTTTTTAATGTTGCTTGCTGACTTATTCTCCCCCTAAAATACTAAAATCAAACCTGTTTAATTATTTTAGGATTTTAATAAAGAGCAGAATAACATGAGTTTAATTTAAACAGAATAAAAATAAAGAAAAAAAAAGAAAAATTACTAACTACATCGGACTACACATGATCATCATCAGGAATAACCTCACTTCTCTTTTTAACGTCGTTGACCGCTAGCAGATATTGAAAACGTGGTTTATCAAAGGCTTTAGTATAGAGGTCAGGCGTGAAAATCAGTATTAATTTTTACCACATCAATTAAGTTCTTTTCGAAACAATCTCGTATGAAGTGATATTTAATACCGATATGTTTGGTCTTAGGATGTTGGACCGGATTTTTAGTTACTGCAATTGCAGCAGAGTTATCTACAAAAATAGGAGTAGAATGGAACTTTAAACCGTAATCCCCATTTGCTGTTGAATCCAGATGATTTGTGAACAGCAACTTGCAGCAGCAACATATTCGCTTCACAGGTTGACAATGCAACCGATGTCTGCTTCTTACACTGCCAGGTAATTAATCTTCTCCCAAAGAATTGACACCCTGCTGATGTAGACTGTAGTTCATCTTGCAGCCTCGTAGTCCGAGTCACTATACGCCGTGAGCTCAAAATCATCATCATGAGGATACACAACCCCAGTGTGGGTGTACCTTTAGATAGCGAAATCCTTTTGACCCCGATCAGATGATTGACCTTAGGTTAGCCTGATATCTAGAACATAAACGTCGCATACATGATATCAGGTCTAGAGGCAGTGAGATACATGAGGGATCCAATCATTCCTCGTACATCGGGCATCCACAAGATCTCCATTTTCATCAGGGGCTATGTCGTGATTCGTAGCCAGTGGAGTACCTGCCAGATGCATTCTTCATGTCAACGATTGAGAATGTCGCTTACGTACTTGGTTTGATGTAGAAGATCCCATTTGGTGTTTGATCCACCTGTAGCCCGAGAAAAACTTCATCTCCCCCATAGCACTCATCTCAAACTCTTTCTGCATAACTGCTTCAAATTCTTTGCATAACTCTTCGTTCTTTGAACCAAAAATTATGTCATCAACATAGATTTGTACGAGCAGTAGGTCGCCATCTTTTTCTTTAATGAACACTGCAGTCAATGACTCCCCTGCGAAAGCCGTGTTTCACAAGATGAGTCGAGAGTTTCTCATACCAAGCTCTTGGAGCTTGATGAAGCCCGTATAAAGCCTTGTCGAGCTTGTAGACTCTATCCCGATGATAAGGATCTTCAAATCCCTCGGTTGACTGACATAAACTGTTCTCTAATTTCCCCATGAAGAAATGCACTCTTCACATCTAATTGATAGACTTTAATCTTCATGTACGATGCATAGGCAAGGAAGATACGAATGGCTTCCATCCTTGCCACGGGTGCAAATACCTCATTGTAATCAATTCCCTCGACTTGGCGAAATCCTGAACAACCAGTCGAGCCTTGTTCCTTATAATGACCCCTTGTCATCTTTCTTGCATTTCAAAACCCATTTGGTGCCAATGACCTTAGCACCTTAGGTCTATCAACCAGAGACCATACACCTAACTTCTTGAACTGAAGAAGTTCTTCTTGCATTGCATTCACCCATGCCTCATCATTTAGTGCTTCACTGACATATTTTGGCTCAACCTCGAGAAAACACACCGATAGGCACCATCATGAAATATCTCTTTTTCCATAACAGAGGCATAGTCAGCTGAGTACAACGATTTCTGGTTTGTACTCCTGATCGGACATCCCCAATGACATTGTCTAAGGGATGATACATTTAGACGTGATCCTGGAGTAGTAGGGACAGCTACCTCAGAGCCAGATGATGAACATTAGGTTCTTCATCTGAGGTAGTTGGGTTTGAGGCTCTGACGTCGAAGATGCACCACTGGTAGATGCTTGTGGACTTTCAGGAACTGGAACCTGTTCCTCCTGACTGTTCTGGGTATCTTCTTCAGCTTCTTTTTCAGAGGAGGTCACTGTCGTCGATTACTCCCCCTGAATGAGTAGATGATCTCCCTGTGAGCTAGATGTTGGTGGATTCAAGCTATCATACATCATTCGTGTAGCTATTCGTCATCGAGGGAGAGAGAGGAATGTTGAAGGACTTGAAGAATTCATCATAGTCAAAGAAGTAGGCAGGTCCTTTGCCAGTAGGCGGTGTTGTGAATCGCTGAACATCAACATTACACCAAACTTCTACTAGACCTGTTGAGTTATTGTAAACTCGCTTGTTAGGTATGTTGTATCCTAGAAAGATGCCTACATCTGCCTTCTCGCTGAATTTCCCTTCTTGTGTCTTCTTCAGGTGTGCACGGCGCTCCAAATGGTTCGAGATACTCCAAGTTCGGTTTGCGTCTTTGTAGTAGCTCGTAACATGTTTTTCTGTGGCGCTTGACTATCAGGACTCGATTCAGTGTATAACATGCATTTGCCACTGCCTCATTCCAGAATTGGATAGGCAGTTTCGAGTCTGCCAGCATAGTCCGTGCTGTCTCTATCAAGCTCCTGTTCTTTCTCTCAGCAACGCCATTCATCTGAGGTGTGTAAGCAGAAGTGAATTGATGCACAATCCCCTTTTCCTTGCAGTATTCCTCCATCCAATGTTCTTGAATTCCGTTCCGTTGTCTGAGCGTACTTGTCTACTTTCAGCTTGTAGAGAGATTCAGTGTGGTTACCAACTCCTTGAATGATTCAAATGTTCTGATTTGGATTTCAGAAACATTACCCAAGTGAACCTTGAGTATCATCGGTAACCACAAAACAGTACAGGTCGCTGCAATGCTCTTTGTACTGACTGACCGAACAGATCCATGTGTAGAAGTTCAAGAGGAAGTTCTATGAAATTTATTTCTTTTCCTTATGAGACTTCTTCATCTGTTTACCTTTCTTGCAAGCTATACAGAAATCAGGAAGCTGAAAGTTCTTGACATTTACACCTCTCACCAGATCCTTCTGAATCAAGTGATTCATCTTCCTTTGACTGATGTGTCCCATTCCCTATGCCAGGAGATGAAGTCTTTTTCAGTAGCTTTGGATAGAAGCACTGAACCTCATGATCCATTGTAGAAGCTGTTGACAGATCTAAGACATAAAGATCTTATATCTTGAAGCAGTCATCAAAACTTGGTCCTCTGGGATCACGTAGTCTTCCTTCAGTACGTAACACTCTTGTTGTCGAAGATGACTTTAAATTCCTTATCACATATTTGTGACACAAAGAAGTTGTTTTGAAGTTGCTGGAACGTAGTTCACCCTATCAAACTTAACTTTCTGATTTCCAACTTCTCCCTGAGCAGTGATATATCCTCCCTTGTTTCCAGCAAACGAACATGCCCTCCTTTTATTTGTTTGACATTTGATAAAAGGGCTCTGTTTCCTGTCATGTGCCTGGATGCTCCGCTGTCTACTATCCACGTGTTAGTTTCAGCACTGTATTGAACAACCTGCACATACAAGGTAAAGGATTAGTTTAGATTAGGAACCCAAGCCTTTACTGGCTTGGTTTCCCAGAGGCATCACACATCAGAAATTCAACCCATTGACCCTTAGAAGGTGGGGTAGCTCAGGTTCCTTCTTGTCATCATTATCAGTCACAGAGGTCGACTTTTCTTTCCATAGGCCAGATTTGTGCAATGCCTGTTTTGTGATACACAGTCGACTGGCTAACGGATTGAACTTTCTGTTCACTATTCTTCTAGGTGGAGTTAAAGAGCTCCTCTTAGAAGACTTAGTTTTGAGTCCTGAAATTCAATCTTCTTCCTAGGTGTGATAATAAGTACAGTAGGAAGCAATGTGTCCACATTCTCCACAGTTGTAGCACGCCCTGCTATCAACTTTATGATTAAACTTTCTTTGTGGAGACGTGTGTGACACTCTAGTAATATCACTCACTTTAGGTTTGAATCTGGTTCTTTTGATGTGTTACTACTGGTTTAACAAATTAACTGATTTAACCTGTTTGACATCCTTTTCTTTTTGGTTAATTGGTCTTTGACTTGAGGTATGTGAAAGATATCCTTAGAAGCCTTTTTGGTTCTGATTTGACTTTGTTAGAACTTGACTTTAAGTTAACCTTTTCAAATTTCTTTTCCAGATTAACACAAGGCAATTTACCCTTTGCCTTTGAAGTGGTCTCCTTTTGTTGTTTCCAGTGTCAATAGATGAACATAAGGAATCTGGATCACTAACAAGAGGAGTAGACACTACATGATCCTTGATGGGATTACTACTTAAAGTCTAGTTTTAGTGTTCATCAAAGTTCAGGTGGTGGCGGAACCACTTTATAACCCAGTCCCTCCCCGTTGTCCTTTCTTTTACTAAGTGTTGGACTATGTGCGACGAACTAGTCCAACTATGCATTTCTGTTTTAGTGAATTTACTTCTACTTCTAGAACTGCCTTTTGTTCTTAGTGTCTTCTAGGGAGTTTAGATAATACCTAATGTCATTAGCTTGATTAAGGCAACTACTTCGTTTCCCTAAGCTGTTTAGTCAAAAGGTCTATCTTTTCTTTATAACTGAGCTCATTTTGTTTTAGTACCCTATTAGCCTCAGTGCATAGATGCAAATCTGTTATCAAGTTATCATTATGATCTAATAACCTAGCAAATTTAGCATCTATGCTATTCCTAAAGGCATCACAATCAGAACAAGCATGATTATTAAACATTGTGTCAGTAGTACTTACCTGAGCAGATTCAGAAGTGTTTGCCATCAATGCAGTATCAGATGATTCTGATTCTTTTGCTTCTGTCTTTTCTGTCTCTGACATGGTAGTCTCCACTTTTGGCTTGTAACTGACCTCGGTTGCAGTTGCTTCTTCACTATGTGACATTGCTATCTCAACTGCTAGATCTCCTTCACTAGCGGAATCACTGTCAATATCTTCTACATTTGCAATGTTTGATTCCCCTGGTGAGACAAACCTAAAGCTCCAATCCTGTCCTTCATCATCATGAGCAGTCAAGGCTTTTGAGTCCTTGTTTGAGGTAGAACTGGTAGTTTGCTTGTCTAGACGAGTGAAGGATGAGAACGGGTTCCCGTTCCCAGTCTTCTTTGGCTTCACACATTCTCTCTTGAAGTGCCCCTTTTCACCACAGTTGAAGCAGGTCACTTTACTCTTGTCGAAGCCAAAGGTGGTATCCTTAGTAGCAACCAAGGTCTGTCCAGTCTTTTTCACAAATTCTTCGCCCTCCGGACAGCACTTGCTAAGGCCCACATTATATCCATTCTCTCAAGCTCTGTTCGTCCACCTGCTCGTAGTCCTCGTCTGCCAAATGGCAGTTTCCAATCTTCCAGCAACAAGTTCATCATAGGAATGGACCATTGCTGCTAATAGATCCATGTGCTCTCGAGCTACTTCCACAGTCACATTACCGAGGTTCTCGGTCTTCAGTCTAGTAGCATTCGCTTCAGATCCAATGTATTGGTACAAGAAGACCCTGACGTTTCTGAACCTGGAGCAGGTGCATGTGTAGGACTCGATGAGCTAGACACGAATGCAGTCTGAGGGGTGCTCCAGATGTCTTAGCTTGAGGAGTGGCATTGTATAAAGCTGGATTTTGATTGTACGTAGACTTCTGAGCTCTGTACTTCATTCTAAGTGATTCTTCGCAACTTCAGAATGAAGTCATTTATATCCAGTTTTGACAGCATTCCATTCTGTCTAAGATTAGACACGAATGAAACCCATTTTTCAGCAATCCGTCTGCAAAATTATTAACTTTCTCTTCCATGGTAGTAGCCACTCCATGTGTATGCAGTTCACTCATCAGATGGTAGAATCTTTCTATAACATCGTCCAAACTCTCGTTTCCCATCGATGAGAAGTTGTCGAATTCCTTCTTTAACTCCTTAGCCTTGATTGCCTTCAACGAGGCATTCCCGTCGTACCTCTTCTCCAGCTCATCCCATAGTTTCTTGGACTGCTTATTTCTCTGAGTACTGGTGGAATATCTCTTTAGGGATAGACTGTGTAATCAATGCATAGACCCTCTTCTCTGCATTATATTTGACTTTCTGCGCGTCGGTCATCCTCCTAAGGTTAACTTTACTCCATCGGCTCCCACTGGTGTACTATATCCAATCTCGATGGCCTCCCATAGATTCGGATCCACTCCATTTAGGTAGATCTCAAAACGTTGTTTCCAGTGGGGAAACTCATCTAACGTTAAACTTTGGTGGTTTATTATGATTACCCACCTCACTCTCAAGTAACAGCAGGTTCTGGATCCTAGAGTCCTTACCAGCAGTAAAGGCTGACATTGATCTTCATAAAATAACTTTAAGTCTAATAAGCAATTTTGAGTCGCCGACTGAAGGGTGCGAATGGACTAGGCGTGCGTATGAACACTCAGTTGTTGTATGAATTCTACGACTGGTTCAATCGTGCGCTGAATAATGATTAGCTCAGTCGTGCGAATGAATCTGATGCGTATGAACCGTGCGACCGAACGGTTCAATCGTACGAATGGAGATACGACTATGTCCAATCGTGCGACTAAGCAATGCGAATGAGTCCAGTCGTGCGAATGGCTCACTTGTGCGCTGAAGCTGCTGTTATGCGAAAATTTCTAGGTTAAACGTGTTTTAGCCGTAAAAATTCGAACTTTCGCAAGGTTGAATTGCCTAAGTCCGTAGAAACCAAACTTTGATGAGCAGGGAACGTCCAAGATCACTTTTGACACCAAGATTGCGTTTTTTAGTGCAAAAACATAAATTTTTATCAATCTTGATTGAATCACACATAATCAAGAGCCAATTGCTCTGATACCACTTGTCAAGACCTGGTATTTGACCGAAATACCTAGAGATTAATGTGTAAACCAGATCAAATAGTGCGGAATCCTATTTGATTGGTGATCCAATCAGTGAGAAACACACGAAGAATCAATCAAGAATTGAAACTAACGTTAGAAATCGATTGGGAATAGATCTATGTGTTCTATGAACTTGGAGAACGAATTGGAAGGTTTCTGGACGGCTAGGGTACGTCTGGAATCGTAATTGATCGAGAGCCTCTAGTTTTCATGAATTGAGTTGTATTTATAGGCTGGTGGTATTCAATCGTGCGACTGAACCATGAGTTTGGTTCAGTCGTGCGATTGAACCATGCGGTTGATTCATTCGTACGACTGAGTGTTAGTCGTGCGACTGAGCCAATCTTATGTTACAATCGTACGACTGATCCAGTCTCCTGGTTCAGTCGTGCGACTGAATCAATTGTGTGAAGTTATTCATGCGTATGGTTCATTCGCATGATCCATTCGCATGAGAACTTATTATGTTTAAGTTTGAATGTATTGTGTATTAAGTAATAAAAATTATGTGTAATCAATCAGCAATCACTAACCTAATTAAGCAATTCAATGTCGACAATTAATGAAAAATAAAACATTATAACTAACAAAACTATAAATATCATTTCATTAATCATACCAAACAAGATCTATTACATCACATATCATGATCTTGGGACAACATGTATCAACAGAACTTCATATGGATATTCTCTTACACATACTAACATTTATCCATTTGGTGTAACAGATGGTGAGTCGCTGGACCATGAGCACTAAGCACAACATATGTGCCACCTGGATTCACCTCCAGGAATGCTGCAGATTTCTCTGGCATCATTACTTTTCTATGGAAGTCGAGGATCTTCTGTGCCATTTTGACACCATGCATACCATACTGATCCATTTAGCAGGCCTTCTGGGAAGGTGCGGTTGTCGATAGGACCGTAGAGCCCCACTGTATTAGGAGTTCTATCTTCGGTCATGCCATGAGATCACAAAGCAGGATCTCAGGATAACATTAGAGTTTGGAGATGATGCAGACTGCCCAAACCGCTTGCACCCACTGACAGTGCGCGGTTGCTTTCTACGAGCCAGGTACTCAGGGGACATCACCGTAGGTGTGCTCAACAAGAGCAACTTGTGCCTCCAATTCAAGTACTTGGCACATGTACTGCTTAAGTGCGTTGCCTCCAAGAAAGGAGGCTTCGATGAGCTATCAGAACAGATACAGAACGCCTACGTGGCGTTGGTGCTAAACCACCCGTTCAGCTTCTCCTGGATGATCTTCACCTACTTGGTGGAGAACATCGAGGCGAAGGGGAAAGAGGGATTCTGTATGTATCCTTGCTTCATGCAGATGATCATTGATCAGAGCTCCCTCAGCTACCTAAAGAGAAGGAGGATGTTGTAGTACTTGAGGTGATGGATGACACCACATTGGCCGAATGAAGGTGTACAGGGGGAAGTAAGTTAAGCCCCCTGTGAGGAGATTGTTCGAGCACCTGGTCCAGGAGGATTACGTGGCGCCCGCCAGGAGGAAGTGGCGCCACGAGGAAAGTGATTCTGATACAAAGCAGATAGTTCTCCCCACCAATGACTCAGGGGATGATGACAGTAGCGATGGTGGAGACACATCCCCACTCCATCTAGGGCCGCCACTACTGATGTTACACCCACCACCTACTCATAGAGATGCTGACATAGCTGGTTTCTATCAGGATTTCTGGCCTGATGAGGAGGAGGAGAGTAATGATGAGCTATTGACCAGAACGGTGGGCAACAGGGTGGTTGCCACCGAACATGGGATAAAGGCAGTTGGAGGGCGCCAAGCTATGTCTGGGGAGACTACTAAAGATCCTACTATACCCCAGACCAGCTCAACATCCTAGGGGGAGTATCCTCCTCGAGGGGATCGAGGAAGAAGAGGATGGCTTAGCCCCATGGGATGAAGCCGAAAAGACGGAGGTTCACGCTAATTCCTACCTCCACCACCACTGCCACCATATCTATCACCACCACTCACCCACCCACTACCACAGCTACCACCACCACCCACTACTACCACCTCACCCACCATCACTACCACAACCACTCCACTACCTATCTACACTACTTCCACCACCGCTACAGCCTATCCATCACCACCCACACATATACCACCACCCATATTCACCACAACCACCACCACTACCACCAGCCACCAATCCGGACCATCATCCCACCAGCTATTTACTACAGGATCCTCTCTACCTTCTATTGGGGTAGTGGATCAGCTGGAAACACTGAACAGGATGGTGCTGAAGCTATGGGATGCTAATGAGGAAAGAGCTACACTGGGGAGTTTTGATGTTGTGATAGGCATGGATTGGCTCTCTAGCAAGCAAGCGGAAGTCATATGTCACGAGAAGATCATACGGATCTGGTTGGTGACCAAATTCTTACCGTCAAAGGTGATAGGAGTGGTGCTGTGATGGCATCATCTCATATATGAAAGCTCAAAAGTGTTACGAAAGGTGTGGCTATCCTAGCACTTGTAACCAACAAGCAGGTAGGAGAAAAGAGAATGGAGGATATTCGTAGTACGCGATTTTCAGAGGTGTTCCAGAGGATCTACCTGGATTACCACCTCCGCCAAGTGGAATTCCAGATTGAATTGACTCCCGGCGCAGCTCCGATTGCTAGAGCACCTTATCGATTAGCACCAAACGAACTACAGGAGTTGTCGTCACAACTTCAGGAGCTTTTGGATAAAGGCTTTATTCGACCTAGTACATCACCTTGGGGAGCTCCTGTTCTCTTTGTTAAGAAGAAGGATCGCACATTCCGGATGTGCATCAATTATCGAGAGTTAAACAAAGTAACAGTCAAGAACCGATACCCTTTGCCTCGTATTGACGACTTGTTCGATCAGCTTCAAGGATCAAGCTATTACTCGAAGATTGACTTGAGATCTGGTTATCATCAACTCAGAGTTCGAGAAGAAGACATTCCCAAGACTGCATTTCGTACTCGTTATGGTCATTATGAGTTCTTGGTCATGCCTTTTGGGTTGACTAATGCACCTGTTGTGTTCATGGACCTCATGAACCACGTGTGCAAACCTTATCTGGATCAGTTTGTCATGTGTTCATCGATGATATACTGATATACTCTAGGACCAAGGAGGAGCATGAAGAGCACTTACGAATGATCTTGGAACTGTTGAAAAATGAGCAGCTGTATTGTAAATTCTAAAGTGTGACTTTTGGATAAGAGAAGTACAATTCCTAGGTCATATTGTTAATGAGAAAGGAATACACGTTGATCCTGCCAAAATTGAGGCGATAAGGAATGGACTACACCCAAAACGCCGAGCGAGATAAGACAATTTCTAGGATTAGCAGGATATTACCGCCGATTCATAGAAGGATTTTCTAAGATCGCACAACCTCTCACAGCCTTGACTCACAAAGGAACGACATACAAATGGACTGAGAGTCAAGAATCAGCTTTCAAATTACTAAAACAAAAACTTTGTACTGCCCTGATATTAGCATTACAAAGGGAACGAATGACTTTGTGGTGTATTGCGATGCATCCATTCAAGGATTGGGTTGTGTCTTGATGCAACGAGATAAGGTGATAGCCTACGCCTTGAGACAACTAAAAGTTCATGAGAAGAACTATACCACTCATGACTTAGAATTGGGTGCAGTAGTTTTTTCCTTAAAGATCTGGAGACATTATTTATACGGTACCAAGTGCACTATCTACACCGATCACAAGAGTCTTCAACATATCTTTGAGCAAAAAGAGTTGAATATGAGGCAGCGACGTTGGGTGGAACTACTAAATGATTATGATTGCGCAATTAAGTATCATCCGGGAAAAGCGAACGTAGTTGCCGATGCTTTAAGCAGAAAGCAAACAGCTAAACCCCGACGGGTGCGAGCTTTACAACTTACTATCAGTACCCAACTGCCCGAACCAATAAGGAGGCACAGATAGAAGCTTTAAAAGTAGAAAATATTGGTTTTGAATTGTTAAGAGGAACGGATAAAAAGCTAGTGGTGAAAGAGGATGGAATTTGGTATTTCATGGATAGACTTTGGGTGCCTGTTCATGGAAATCTGAGAGATTTAGTTATGAGCGAGGCACACAAATCTAAGTATTCTATACATCCTGGATCCGACAAGATGTATCATGACCTAAAGGCTCACTATTGTGGCCCAACATGAAAGCGGATGTAGCTACGTATGTGAGCAAGTGTTTGACCTGCTCGAAGGTAAAAGTAGAATATCAAAAACCATCCGGACTGTTACAACAACCCGAGATTCAATGTGGAAACGGGAACAAATCTCAAGGATTTTATTACTAAGCTACCCCGGACTAGTACTGGTTGTGACACGATATGGGTTATTGTGGATCGATTGACAGTCTGCTCATTTCCTTGCAATAAAGGAAACCGACAAGATGGAGAAATTAACTCGCCTGTACCTCAAGGAGATCGTTTCGAGACACGGTGTACCGATCTCAATTATCTCTGACCGTGACGCTCGTTTCACATCACATTTCTGGCAATCTTTGCAGAAATCTTTGGGTACACGATTGGATATGAGTACTGCATATCACCCACAGACGGATGGCCAGAGTGAGCGTACCATACAGACGTTAGAAGATATGCTACGTGCCTGTGTGATTGACTTCGGGAGTAACTGGGAAATTCACCTGCCATTGGTGGAGTTTTCTTATAACAACAGTTATCACACCAGTATACAGGCAGCACCTTTCGAGGCGCTATATGGGAGAAAGTGTAGATCACCAGTTTGCCGGGCAGAAATTGGTGATAGTCAGATAACAGGTCCTGAGTTGATTCATGAGACAATGGAGAAGATTGTGCAGATACGGAACCGTATGGCTGCAGCGCGAGATAGACAAAAGAGTTATGCTGACAAGAGACGGAAACCTTTAGAGTTACAGGTTGGCGACAAGGTTTTGTTGAAAGTCTCACCATGGAAAGGCGTAGTTCGATTTGGCAAGAGAGGAAAGCTAAATCCGAGGTACATTGGACCATTTGAAATAGTGGAAAGAATAGGTCCAGTGGCCTATCGACTAGCCTTACCAGATTCGTTAAGCGAATCCACGATGTGTTCCACGTTTCAAACTTAAAGAAGTGTATAGCTGATGAAACAATGGTCGTACCATGGAGGAAATTCAGGTGGATGAACAATTACGCTTTGTTGAAGAACCAGTTGAGGTGATGGATCGTGAGGTGAAAACACTTAAGCAAAGAAAGATACCTATTGTAAAATCCGTTGGAATTCGCGACGTGGACCGGAATTCACATGGGAACGGGAAGATCAAATGAAGCTTAAGTACCCTCAACTATTCGAAGGGACGATGCCAGCAGACAAAGGTATTGATTTAAATTTCGGGACGAAATTTCTTTCAACATGGGGATGATGTGACAACTCATCCAAAACTCACCCGATTTCGATTTCTGTGTGCCAATGCAGTAGACCAGTGATAGAACACTTTCACCATGTAACGCAATTTTCGGGACGAAAATTCTTTCAACATGGGGATAATGTGACATCCGGTAATTTTACGTTACCAAACTCCGTTAGTTCTGTTAAGTCTTGCATACACGTGTCGTGAGCACACACTAGTTGTCGTTTACGTTGGTGACTTAATAATAATTAATAATGTTAAACTAATGATAATTAAATTGATTATGTGAGTATTGGGTAAAATTACGTGTTTACGCGATTTAATGCTGATTGTAGAAATTAATCGCGTAATGCGGAAACGTGCCTATTTGTTCGTATGTCTTGTGTTTTTACAAAGATAAATTATGTAATGAATATTATTAGTTCATATCTTTATATTTTTAAGTTAAAGGCATTTTAAAAGAGTTTAAAGTCTAGTTTTTATAAAATATCAAAACACAAGGGTTAAAGGGTAAATATGTAAATTAAATTAAGTAAAACATAAACCCTAGCCCCCACCCCCCATGTGCGACCGTAACCTCCTCATCCCCTCTCAAACCTGCGATTTTGATCAAGATTAAGCAAGAACACATTGTTTTGATCGATCTCAAGGCATACAACGCATTACAAGTCTCAATTTTGTTACATTACACGTTAAAGGTTAGATTTTTCATGTTTTTGTATGTTCTTCATTATGGCCGAACCTAAAATCACAAAATTGGTGTTCTTGGTGTTGAGTTTGATCAATTGATGATGTTTATATGTTATTTAGGTTGAATACATGTTAGTTAACGTCTATCATGGATGAATTACATGTTTTTAGTGGTTTAATCATGGGTTTTGATTCTAGTCAAACCTAATTCGATTTTGGGCATGATTATGGATGAATGATGATTGTTTGATGAATGTGTGATGATTAATAAGTTGTATGAATGTTAGGAATCATGGATCTTGCAAGAAATTGATTATTTGGTGTTGATGTTCATAGCTTACTAAGAATAGTAACTTTATCTTGCGTGTAACGTTGAATTATTGATGAATTGATGTTATGGATGTGCTCATGGTGATGATTAGATGTTAGATTGATGTTGTGATCATTGGGAATTCAAGAACACATGTTATAGTTCATACATTACTAAAGATAGTAACTTTTGGATATGAATTGATGAGTTATGATGTTTGGATGTGGTTGATCATGCTTAGGTGTTAGTATGAGCTTGAATTGGTATATTATTGATGAATTCATGTATCTTTGGATGTTTGATAGATTTGGGATGTTCTTTCCCAAAAGGGAAACTTTATCTGTGTAAAGTTTGAAGTATGATGATATGAACATGTTTGGGATGATAGGAGCATGTTAGTAAGTTCACGGATGAATTCTAAGGTGATAGAACATGGTAAATTAGTTGTACGGGATGCTTGGTTAATCATGAGTGATATTTGGCTTTGATGATCATGTATGATGTTGGTGTTGGTTAGTTGCTAGGACATCATATTTGGGTTTGGTAATTAATGATTATGGTGTATGTTGTATGCTATGGGCATGGCTAATGATCTAAGTGTTATGTATGGATAATGTAGCATACCTATGATACTATTTGAATGTTAATCATGTATGTTGTATGTGCTCATTGGCTTTATTTGAATTATAACTCATAATGTCACCAACGGGTCAAACGGGTCAACTAGGTCAAACGTGTCTATTTTTCTGAAAGCTTGAGTCTTTGGTTTTGTTATGCTTAGGGTTTCACATGTATTTCATTACACGTACTTATGTACTCACATGATCTAGGTAACCTTTGAAGGTTGTCTATCCTCTCGTTTCTCAAGTAAACCCTAAGTACTCTTTACATACATCAGGTGAGTTCATGCCCCACTCTTTATTTAATCTCTTTGGGGGAGATAGCATACTGGTATTTTACGAACGCTTTAAGTTGTGTAAAATATTAATATAGTGATGTTTACCATGGGAAAAGTCCTCACACTTTCGAATTGTTAATATTGAATAGCGGGGAAACTTGGGTAGTACTACTGGCTCTGACGAGCCCCACCTGTGTGACTCGAGGTCAACCGGGTGCAATTTGTCCTATTGAACATTGTCACGACATGGTAAGTCGTGACAGGAGGCAACAACTATCACAGTCAGCTTCAATAGCGAAATCACTATGTATTAATATTTACTGTTAATAGACTAGCTATCTATTACAATACACTGCTTATATATATCACAACTATTTATAGGTTTATTGAACTCAAACTCTTGAACTCACCAACCGTTGTGTTGACATTTTAGTATGCTATTCTCAGGTCATTAGCTTGCTTGCCATAGGAGCACTGCATGGTTCACTGCATTTTAAGACACGATCTTCAAGACAATTTTAGCATTTTAATAATTATGGTTTACTCTTTTGGGTTGGCACCTGTTTTGCCATAGTTATACTTTCATTGCCGGGTTGTTTGCAAAACGCTTCCGCATTGTTTAAAGTTTGTATTTTGGTTGATTTTGTTTAAATTATGGCATATAGAGTCGTTCTGAGTAACTATTGACTGTGATCCTGGTTTGTTCACACGCCTCGCGGTAAAACTCCGCAAGTGGATTTTGAGGGTGTGACATTTTGTTCTTCTTTCTTTTATGATTTTGATGAGTAACTCTACAACCATAACTTCCTTCCTATCCTTTGACATTTTAGTGTCATCCAGTTCGTTTAGTTCTTATAAGGCAAGAGATATGATTTAATCTATATTGTACTTCCCAGAACCTAGATAGTTCAATCTAGATGCCCTTAACTCGTCTTCCTGAGTGTTTGGCCTGTAGGCAGCCCTAATTGTAGCTTCCATAAAGCCAGTGGTCTCTCTTGAACTCTCTCCCCATGCCTTCCTCTTCATTTCTCTCTTTTCTTTCAAAATCTCCTCATATGTCATCTTCCTATTCTCTTTGTCAGTTCTCTAGCCTATGTGACTCAGGTTGGAGAGAGATATATCCTTCATTGCTTGGTGTAGCACTTAACCAGTTCCTAGTTGCTAAAGCAGTTCCTTCACAGGTTCAATTACTATGCCTTCACAGAGAGAGGATGTGATACACCTTCACCAACTGGTGCCTCACTAAGGGTACTTGGCGTTGAAGTAGTTTCTGTCTCATGGTTCACAGGTTCAACTACTATGCCTTCAACGAAGTTTTTTGTAAGGTTATACTTGAAAGGCTAATATGGTGGGTGACACTCCATTGCCACACACTCATTGGAACAAGATTCTCTTGATAAGTGTGATGATGAGCTTCTTAAAGTTATATGGGTACTCCAAAAAGAGGCTTGGTCCAATATCTGTATCCATTGTGGATGAGCACATTAGAGTGGTCAAGCAGAAAATTAAAATGGTGGAGCATATTAACTTGTATTCTCTAGCAAGTCAAGCTCCTCCTGAAGTTAAGGTCAACGTTAACTCCAAGAGACAACACAACCTAGACCTAGTGCTGGACCACAACCAACTTCATCTTCTAATCCATAGCAGGTCCAGATCCCTCTCCTTCTGAACTTGTAAAGGAAGAAGACCCAACTGGGAAAGACAAATAAGAACAACCTGCTACAGAAGGCCAGTTTTCTCATTTAAAGTTATCAAAGAGGAGGAAAAGGATGGCCATTTAGAGGGACACTAAGAAGAAGAAGACGTCCAAGGCATCCACCCCCACACCTCAGGATGAGTCACAACATCCTGAGTTAGCTCAAGAAGAAGCTTCTCAACCAAGTCCAACACAATTAAAGCCTCTTACAGCTAGAAGACCCATCCTGACCTGGACTTTTGCTGCAAATCTAGATGGATGGTATGCCATTAGAGATAAAGGAGGTCAAGATCTCTATATCTGGTAAGACATGCTTGATCTTCCTCTACATGATCTCCATGACATGAGAAGGTATTACAAGAGTCTGAGGGATTCTGACCAATTGATGAATAAAGGAACGGTCTTAATCCTAATGAGTACTGTCAATATCTTAGTAACCTTTTCTATTTTGATAGCATCAGCCTAGGGGACTTTGTAAGGTTATATTTGAAAGGCTTATGCAACCAAAGCATCGATATAGCTTCCGGCATACATGCTTGAAGTATAGAGTAGAAGTTACCTTAGAAGTTTTACATGCTCCAGAGAAAATATTCTAAGTTTAAAATCATCCGAAGCCAAAGACCAAATCTTCCGAAGCCAAAGATGAAGTCTTCCGAAGATTCAAAGACAAAGTATTCTGAAGCCAACAGATTGAAAATTGATTTCTTCCGAATACAAAAAAGACATTCTTTCTCTAATCAACATTTTTATAAAGCTTACCAATTTTTTGTTGCCACTCTGAAGACTCACCAAGTTATTTAAGTTGGTGAAAAGCTCCATGCTTCTATAAACTGTAGATTACTGTTTGGGGTTTGAAACTTTCTACTTTCTACGTTTATCTTTTATGTAATATATTAGGATGTGAGCTATGACATGTCATAGTCACAAGTCAAAAGGCAATTGCCATTTGACTTTATATTAATCTGTTGACTAGATTTGTGCTTCTAGCTGGCTTTCAAAGTATAGCCCGTTGTAGGATGTAGTATAAAGTATCTCAGGTTCTTGTATTTATATTTATGCTTTGTAACACTTGGAATAGAACTTGAGAGCAATATACAGCATTCTTGAAAACCATACTTATCATTTTCTTGTTTTTTATTATGTATCATTACTTACTTTTGTTCTTCATATCTTTCTTATAAACTCGGTTTCCTATTTGATCAATTAAGTGTTTTAACACTCTCCTCATTGTGAGACTAATTGTATTGACCATCCCTTAATCGGTCCTACAGTTTCCCATTCAAAGCTAATCTTAGGGTCCACCTCTATATCTAGTTAACCAATAGTCTTGTCTGCTAGCCTCTGTCTATATAATTTGGTTCTCTTTTTAAACTCTATAAGCACCCTATCTTGAATTCTTTTAGCTAACCTTTTAGATTGGATGTTTTGACTTGGGTTACCAAGTGTAGGTCAATCAAATAAGTGCTCTCATAATATCTCAGGTTTTGAAAACTAAAAATATCTTGTTGTCCCTAAGATCTAAAGAGTATCAGGGCTTTTCGACTAGCATCATATCTCCATCTCACTATTAGATTTTCAGCATGGTAAGATTGGGTAGACATAGCCCTTAGTATGCACTCCTTAATTGGGCTTTGAATCAATGTGGGCCTAAGGAGGTTGTTGAGTATGGAAAACTTCAAGTGAGGGTGGGTGAGTCCTTTATGTCCATACTCTGGGCAGAACTCCCAATTTCTCTGATTGTAAGTAGGACTTTCTCTCCCTTTTTAGCAGCACCTCCATGGGATCTAAGTGTTAGGTCCATCACATCTATAGGTTCTTGTGGACCTATTTGAGTTTTCCAGATAGGTCTCCTAGTTAACTTTCCTTTGAGATCGGTGATCTCAAGTTGTCGATCAATGACATGTATTTATAAGGTAGCCACCTGAGATTCCAAGTAACTTACCTTTGAAACTAAATAGGTGCATGTTTTTTTACAATTTTTGCACCTTTAGTTGCAGACTCCCCTCATCTTCATCTAAAGAATCATAGGAGGATGAGAGAATAGGGTCAAAGTCTTCTTCCTCACCACCAGCTTGGGTTTTTGGCTGCTGGATTTCCCCTACACTAAAATAGCTTCAAAAGAAGTGTCAATGGGTTATGTTTCCATGGTTGAGGTCTTAATGACATAATCACTTGTAAAAATGAGTGCCCCTTATATATGGACTTCCTGAACATTTTGAAGAAAGTCGAACTTAGATAAGGTGGATGATGTTGGCTAGATATAGATGATTCAGGAGCACCCATCTCTCCTTGAGCAATGGTGGAGAAGAGAGACTCATGGTACTTATTAAATCTCATATCCTCATCATCATGGAAATAAAGGTTAAGGATGGGTTGGTATAAGTCTAACAGTTGTGGATAGTAGCTTTCCCCTAAAGGTTGATCAGTTAAGTTTTTATACTTATAATGATAGCTTAAGGCTTGGGAAATGAGCTAATTAGGTGGAGCATGAGAAACCTCAACACTGATCAGAAAAGTAATTGGAGTGGTCTGCCACTTAGGGGAAGTGGGAGCTCTTGTTTCCACTTCCTGCTGCATGGGTGGTTGTATGGGGGCTGCTCAGCCTGAGTAGAATAAGTAGAAGTTCGTTTGGATTTTCTAGTGTAGGTGATGGTTATTATGTCTATGAGGGTGGTTCAGGTGTATAAGGCATGGGTTTAACATTAGCTGGTGCGGCCAAGTTGTCTAATATTTTTGGAACCAAGGCTATTACTCCCCTTGAGCAGCCAGGAGTGATATTTCTCATTATTTTAAAGATGTTGGGCTTCATGTGTCCCAATTTAAGATTATTACATGTCCCCCTTCACTATGAGCGCAATTCATAATTAAAAATGTGTTGAACATATTTGCATAAAACACTTGTATTAATTAGAATAAGTTTATTAAATGAGGGCATTTTTAGTAACACTTGCATAAAACACTTGTATCATATGCTTAAATAGTTGTTCTAGACATTTTACAAATATAAAAAATTATCAATCTACCCATAGGTTTTGTATTTGTAGTAGTAGAGATAAAGATTATTACATATTACTAAAATATTTTTTTTGTGAATAGCTTTTATAATTACTTTAAATACTATTATTGTTGTTGTTGATGAATATTATAGTTTGGTTGGTTATCAGAGTATTCATAGTTACCGAGTTTACTTATAAATTTTTTAGTATTTTACATTATCGATTTGTTTATTAAACTTTGACCATTAAAATTTCGGATCTAGGAGTTTGACTTCCATATTATTCATCGTGAAGTTTTTTTTCGACTTTGCCAATAAAGGTTTAGCATTTTAAAGTTTTGTCATCAAACTTTACTTTTATAGTTTCTAATGAGCTGATAATGACCAAAAAATCTTGGTATCGTGTGTGGGAAAAATGGCTGACCTCTCGCTCTGTATTTTTGGAGTTTGACTACGAAAGATTACTATTTTAGATTTTTTACAAGGCTCTGCTTACAAACAATCAAATATAGCTTTGTTTGTACCAGATTCCCACCGCATAGAATGGGAATAAAAACTAGTTGCAACTCAAGATTTGGTTAAAATTTTATTCGAGTTGGTATCTTCAAACATGCTGATAGCGTTCATTGGAGTGGTGAGGTTGAAGGTGGTGGAAATTAATGGAGGTGGTCCGTTGTAATGTGACTTACAATCTCAAGCCTCAATTTTCAAATTTTATTATTGTAAACAGTTATTTAAATGTCAGGAAAATAAACCACATTGTATGTACATGTATGTCACGTCACAAAATAAAACCAAGTCAGGTCGACGCATGTCAAAATTATAAAGTATATGTGTGTTACAACAAGGCCGTTGGGACGCAAAACATATCAAGTAGCACCAATGCCAAAATCATGGCCAAAGACCATCAACACCGAAAACGTTCGTATAAATATGAAATAAAAAAGCAAAAAAATTTAAAACTAAATGAACAGAAAATTAGACGTAAAAACATTGAAGCACACACGCAAAACGCAAAACATAATAAACAATAACGAAGCTGATCTAGTATATGTGTGTTACAACAAGGCCGTTAAACTAGAAACAATAGGTGTAAAAACATTTAACAACGCACTCACGTTGCGACGTGTTAAATTTAAAAAATTTAAACCAAAACAAAAAATGAAATATTGTAAAAGATACAAAGAATAGGGGCCAAAGTTAAAACTGAAAAGGTTTTGAGGTTAAAGTGAAAAAGATTTAAAAGTATGAGATCAAAAGTAAAAAGATTAAAGTTTAGGAGAAAAAAAGAAATAAGAAACTAAATGGGCTACAACCAAAAACACCAAAGATGCAACTAATAATGCAAGTTAAAAGTTAGTATATAGTTTGTCGGACTGGTGAATATGGTAATGCAATAGTTTCATAATGGTTGGAGAGAAACAAACAACACTTTATAGATCAAATAGAAAACCAGTTTATTAAACAAAGAACAAATGTAAAGAACATAAGCATAACACAAGTAATTGGTGTTCAAGAAGTTGACTCTATTATGCTCATCCATAGTGGATGGAGATATTAGACCAAGTCTCCTTTTAGAAATTCATACAGCTTCAAAAAGTTAACCATCTTCATTTTGTTAGCTGACTTCTTCTTATTGGCTCAGATGATGGCTATTGACTTAGCAGCCTCTTCCCTCATCTTCTTCTTAGTAGTTTTCTTTTCTTTTAAGACTTCTTGTTCTAGTTGCTTGAGGTACTCAAACTCAATATACTCATATGACAAGAGAAGTAGCTCTACTTCCTGACAGAGACATGTGGCACTCAGGTAAGTTATCATGTTTTGTCTATCTTGTTCCATACCCACCTGAGTTTCCGATTCAACTACAAAAGCCTCTACTTCAGAAATTTCTTAAACTGGAGAGAGGACAGGGACTTTGTATAGTCTTTTTCTTTCATTTCTTTCTTAATATTGAGGAGCAATTCTGCAGCCTCAGCCTCCTTCCTCTCTTTTAACACTTTAGTGACAGCCAGTTTAGCTAGCTCATCTAAGGGAAGAGAGATTATTTCATCAATGTTGTTGTTCCTAGACCTCGGATAGTTAATCTGGTTACCCTTAACTTATCCTATTGACTGTTTGGAATATGGGCAGCCGTAATTGCAGCTTGCATGAAGTTAAAGGTCTCTCTGTTCTCTCTCCCCTTGCCTTTCTCTTCCTCTCCCTCTTCTCCCCCTTAATCTCATCAGAGGTGAGAATCATCTTCCCTTTGTCAATCATTAGCCTATGTAACTTAGGGTAGAAAGTTTGGCCATTATCACTTGGTGCATCACTTGAGTTCTGACTGGGTAGAGGCTATGAGACACCTTCACCAACTGGTGTCACACTAATGGTACTGGGTGTTAAAGCAGTTCCAGTCTCAAGGTTCACATATTCTACTATTAGGCCTTCAAGTGTGGTTTCCCCTTCGAATCTAATCTTAGTTGTTGCCTCAATATCAACTTGACCAATAGTTTTTCTTACTAGTCTCTGTCTATATAGCTTTGATCTTCTCTTGACATCTTCAAGCAAATTCAACTAGATCCTTTTAGCTAACCTATTAGCTTGCTTGTTATTACTTAAGTTGGCAAGTGGCTGATCAAGTAAAGAAAAACTCTCATTGTGTCTCAAGGTTTAAATATTAAACACTTCTTATTGCCCCTTAGATCTAAAGAATATCAGGGCTCTTCTATCACGTTCATACCTCCATCGTATCCCTTGGGATTCCCTTCTCAAATAAGCTTTGAATCAAGGCATCCATATTGATATGGGCCTGAGAAGGTTGTTTAGTATGGATGACTGCAAGTGAGGTTAGTGAGGCCTTAATGTCCATACTCTAGGCAATGTTCTTAGGTACTACGATTGTAATTAATATTTTCCCCTTTTTGTTAGCATTACCCAGTTGCATATGTGAGCTAAAGGTTAGGTTCACCATATCCACAGGTTCTTATGAACCTGATTGAACATTCCTACTAGGCCAATCAACTAACTTGCCCTTAATATCGGGGATCTCAAGTTGCTAATTAAGAACTGCTTTTGCAAGGTAGACACCTAAGATTCCAGGTGACTTACCTTTGAAACCAAGTAAGTGCATGTTTCAAGCAGTTTTTGCACCCTTAATTGCAGACTCCCCTTATCTTCATCTAAAGAATCACGGGGGATGAACATAACCGAAGTCATCTCCCCCACATCAGATATTGGTTCTTGTCTTTTGGATTTCCCTTGCTCCATGACAGCTACAAGAGAAGTGTCAAGGGGTTAGGTTGTCATGGTTGAGGTCTTAATAATGTACTCACTTTCTAAAGTGAGAGCCTCTTCCATATGGACCTCCTAAACATGTTCAGGGAGTCCACCTTATTAGGGGTGGATGATATGGGCTAGAAAAGGGAGTTTCAGGAGCACTTATCTCTCCTTGAGTAGGGGAGAAGAAGAGGGACTCATGATTCTCACTGAATCCCATATCCTCATCATCATAGAACTAGAGGTCAGGGATTGGCTGGTTTAAGTCTAAAGGCTAGAAATGGTAATTGTTCCCTAAATATTGATCATCCGAGTTTTGAGACTCAGAATGAAGACTTGAGGCTTGGACACTAAGCTTATCAGGTGAGTGTTTAGGGGCATGCTCAATCTGAATAGACTCAGTCTTGGTTTGGCTAAATTTTGATTTGTAGGTGATGGTTATTTGAGGGTATGTGGGTGGTGTAGATGTAGAAGGTGTGAGTTTAACACTGACTAGTGTTGCCAAGTTGTCACCTTGAGCAATTAGCTCTAACATTTTTGGGACAAGGGCTGCTTCTACCCCTGAGAAACCAACAATAGTTTTTCTCATGATTTTGAAGTTGTCAGGATTCATTTGTCCTAGTTTAAGAGTAGTAGATGTTCTCCTCAACTACGAGCCCAGTTCATAGTTGAGAATGTGCTGGACATATCTAGGAAACATGTAGTACTCTACGGTGTCAAAGTTAACAAGAAACTTTATGTAAACAAATTATGAGTACTTAAACTTTACCCTTGAACCATTACATGAACTATGTCAGATAAGACCTAAGGAATTTGATCTCATCCTCCATGTTTGTTTGGTAAAGAGTGGATTACAACATGGAGGAGGTAAATCAATTGGTAGCATACCTTACCTTTCTTGAAGGTTTGGATTGTGAAATCCCCTTCATATCCTATCTTCCTAAAGGATTCATTAATAGCTTCTTTGGGGAAGGAAAGCTTACCTTTTTCATCATCCAACCTGAGATGAGTATTGATTATAGTTGGGGCGATGAATACTGTCTTCCGCTACAATAATGCGCATAGTGCCTTATTACCATCCAAAATGACCTCTTAGAAGCTCCTCTAAAACTTCACATGTTTTTCTTTGTATAATGGAAGGTCTATTATGATTATGGTGAGGTAGGATGATTGAGTGAGAAAGTGGCCAGTCTGAGAAACCAGGATCTTTCTCAAACAATAACTAAACAACTTGGTTGTGGTTTCAGTGAAGGTGAATGGAGAAATCAGGTTGGTTTCGGGGTTCAAGGTTGGTCATTTTAGAAGGCTTCAGCAAGAAAAAAGATAAGAATAGTGAAGGTTTGTGGGTGAATTTAGGGTTAGAAGTTTGTAGATGAAAAGGAAGAAGAAATAGGGGAGACCGTTGTATGGCTATTTATATGGTTGGATGTGAGACAAAGTTAATACAAAAGAATAAACTTTGGAATCCAGAATTTGGTCCTACCTCTGAAAAAAGTATCCAAAAAGGTAGTAATCTTGGAATTAGTAAATCTTCCAAAGCTAATGTGACTTCATAATATATTCTTTAGTTTGACAAGAATTGCTTTGGAAGAGAAATACTTAGAGAAATTTTGCTTATGAGACATATTTGGTTATGGAAGATATTGAAATTTAGAAGTTTTATTCAAAGGATGAATAAAGCTTTCGAGACTTAATTGCTTTTAGAAGAAAATTGTCATTCAAAACATGTATGTACTTAGAATCATATTTAAGCTTTGGAAGTGCAGGACTGGTGAAGGGTATACACTTACAACATAACAACACAATGAGGAGAGTTGTTAAGAACACTTAATTGATCAAACAATGAAACTGGTTAACCTCTAGTAATGATACTAAGAACACAAGTAAATATGAGACAGAACAAGATAGCAAAATACATAAGGAGATGTTTTCAAGATTGTAGTATATTGCCTTCTCAAGTTCTATTACAAATGTTACAAAGAATATTCAGAAAGTTACAAGTACTTGCGATACATTACTACATCCTACAGCTGGCCATACTTTGAAGGCCAGCTGGATACAATTGACTAGACACAAACAAAATCAATTGTAGAGTCAAAAAGCAGATTGCCTTTGGACTAGTGACTTTGACATGACATAGCTCACATCCGAATATATTACAAAAAAGGATAAAGTACATGAAGTAGAAAGTTACAGACTCAAGACCTCAATATGTAGTTACTAAAAGCGTGGACCTTTTCACCAACTTATGTAAGTTGGTGACTTTACAGAGTTGCAGCGGAAAGGGGTCCAGCTTTATGTAAAGTACATCAGATAAAGAACGTATACTAAGAGTCTTCGGAAGAAATCTGTCTTCTAGTGTTGGCTTTGGAAGACTTTGTCTATGAAGCTTTAGAAGACTTCATCTTTGGCTTCAGAAGATATTGGTCTTGGCTTCAGAAGATTTCACACTTAGAATATTTATGTTGCTGGTGTGAAACTTCCGAAGCATTCTTCTTTAGTACACTTGTGCATGCATGCAAGAGACTTTGAGTGTTTGAGTTGCATCAGCCTTTACATTTATCCTTACAAACTCCCCCTAGGCTGATGCTACCAAAATACTTTGAAGACTTCAGATATTAACAGTCCTCATAATGATGATGATCATCCTTTTCTTCATGAGATGATCTGGATCACTTAGACTCTCAAACTTCTCATGTCAAAGAGATCATGTAGAGGCAAATTGAACATGTCTTGCCATGTGTAGACATTCTCAATGCATTGATCTCTAATGACATGCCAACTTTCTGGATTTGTGGTGTATGTCCAGGACAAGATGGGTCTTCCTGAAGCTAGAGGAGCTGTCTGGCTGCACATCCTTAGAATGTTCTGACTCATCCTGAGGTTTTGTAAAGGATGTTTCTTTCTTCTTCTTTGGCTTTGGCTTTGAAGCCATCTTTTTCTTTCTTTTTGTTCCTTTTAACTGAGAAGACTAGCCTGCAGCACCTGAGTGATCTTCTTTGTCTTTCTTAGTTGGGTCTTCCTCTCTCACAAGTTCAGAAGGAGAGGGAGTTTGACCCTGCTATGAATCAGAAGATGAAGCTTGCTAAGTTTCAACAGGAGATTCAGGTTGTGTTGTCTCGGGTTGTTCAACCTTAACCTCCACTTCAGGTGGAGCTTGACTTGGAGGGGAGTGTAAGTCTATTAGCTCTTCACTTTTGATCTTCTGCTTGATTACCTTGATGTGCTCATCCATAGTGGACAGAATCATAGGGCCAAATCTTCTTCCGGAGAATCCATACAGCTTCAAGAAGCTCATCATCCTCTGCCTATGTGCAGATTTCTTCATACTCTTCTGGATGATGGCTCTTGACTTTGCAGCCTCTTCTCTTAGTTTCCTTCTTGTGATATTTCTTTCCTTGATTATCTCAAGTTCAAGTTGTTTGAGGTACTCAAACTCAATATAGTCATAGGATAAGGGAAGAAGTGCATCTTCCTGATAGAGGCATGTGGCACTCAGGTAGTTGATCATTTTGATCCTATATTCTTCTGTGTATACCTGAGGTTCTTACTGAACCACATCCTCTTGTGCAGGACTTTCTTGAACTGGGGAGATAGTAGGCACATGCTTGTATAATCTTTTCTTTCTTCTTTCTTCTTCTTTCTTCTTCTTCTTCTTTCTTTTTTGATTTGAACAAGTAGCTCTGCATCTTCTACCTCCTTTCTCTCCTTTAACACATCCATGTCAACTAGTTCATTCAATTCCTCTAAGGGGAGAGAAATGACATTATCAATGTCATAGTTCCTTGTATGAAGGTAATTGATCCTGACCGCCATCAACTCATCATCTTGAGTGTTTGGCCTGGGGGAAGTCCCGATAGCAGTTTCCTTGAGTCTTACAGACCCAATAGAGGAACCTTCTTCCCTCAGCTTCCTCTTCATCTCTTTCTCCTCCTCCTCAATCTCCTCAGAAGTCATCTTTCTTTTCCCTTTGTCACTCATAGACCTTTATGACTCAGGGTGGAGAGAGCTTTGGCCTTCATTGCTTGGTGTAGCTTCCAGCTTTGGCAAGAGTGAGGTTGAGATGCACCTTCACCAACAAGTGTCTCAAAAAGGGTATGAATATCTGCAGCAGTGGATGATGATGAGATCGGGCTCTCAGGTTCTACCACTAGGCCTTCAGTCAAGGTTTCCCCTATCAAACTAATCTTAGGGTCTGCCTTAACATCTAGTTGACCGATGGCATTGCCTGATTGCCTTAGTCTCCTTCTGAAGCTGAACTCGGCAGTGATCCTGTCTTGGATTCTTTGAGCCAGCCTATTAGCTTGTCTTGATTGGCTTTGGTTAACAAGTGACATGTTGACTAGATCCAGACTTTCTGTAAGGCCCCATTTCCAGAGGCCTCACAGTCGGTTATTCACAGCATTAAATACATTAAACGTTATAAATTTACAAACTTAAGCAGCGGAATCATTTTAGCAAAACTCATTCATTTCATTAAAACACTGTTGTTGAGCAATACACAATTGTCTAACCGAATACAAAAGAGTTGTTTAATTTCATTACAAAACAATAGCAATAATAAGTATGAATGGATGTCAGTCTTTTCCTGCCGAGTAGCTTTACCCTCGTGCCATCCTCAGCAATATTTACCTGCCAACTGAAAATGTATAAAAGTCAGCGTTGCTCAGTGAGTTCTAGTTTTAAAAGTAACAAAATACTTTCGGAAAGGTACATATATGAAAATACTCTTTTTATGAAAACTTCATCTTTTTATATGTGAGCACGCATTAACTATACAATCAGGTAATGCTTTATCTCTTTATCGTATACCTTGTTCACTCTGTACTCTTTTATATTTATCTTTCACTCTCTATGTGGACCAATGAGCAATGCCCTAAACTATGTGCGCGGAGGAAATGGTGTTGGGCC
Source organism: Flaveria trinervia (assembly GCA_025506515.1). Lineage (NCBI taxonomy): Eukaryota > Viridiplantae > Streptophyta > Magnoliopsida > Asterales > Asteraceae > Flaveria > Flaveria trinervia. The sequence continues at coordinate 38,031 of JACCIX010000693.1, forward strand.
CTCTTTTCCCACAAGGGGCTCTACATACTGTATACAAGGCTGGCCCAGACATCTAGGATACGCTGCAAAGGTCGGCCAATCTCAATTGACTGGCCTCGTGTGCATCTGAAGGTAGCTAACCCTCATCACAGTTGAGCTAACGACCTCATGGTCGTGTACCTCCTATAAGCTTGCAAGACTTGTTAACATTTTAGTTAAGTTCCACTTTTCTTTATTGCTCTTTCACTTTATTATTAGTAATACTTTACATTACGATAATAAGCACACCACGTAAAATCACATACTAATAGTAGTAGTAGTAATAATAATAATAATAATAATAATAATAATAATAATAATAATAATAATAATAATAATAATAAGGAGCAATCATACAACAATCATAATCATGCATGAAACCCATCATTAATAAACAATACTCAATCATCGGTCAAAACCCTAAAAGCACAGACTCCCAAAAAAATTTCTGAAACAAATTCTAAGTGTTTAGGCCCTTTGACACTAGTTGGGCGCATAGGCCCTGTTCGGGCGTTTTATCGCTATGCAGGCGCATCAGCCAACACTTAACCCTTTCAACACTTAGGCACATGAGCTATTCAGGCGCATGGATACTATTCGGGCGTATGGTCCATTCAAACGCATGGACACTTAGACGCATGGGCTATTCGGGCGTATGGAAACTTAGGCGCATGGGGGTTATTTAGACGCATGGGCACTATTAGGGCGCATGGCCCTACACTTAGTTGTCCGACTAATTTTCTAGGCACATGAGGGCACTGTTCAGGCGCATGAGATACACTTAATCATTTCTAAGGCATTTCCAGGCGCATGGCCTTATATAAGCGCATGAACCTTCTGTTCGACATGTTTCTAGGATAATTTCGAATCCAAACATCAAGCCTATTTGTTCTAAGCTTACCAAGGATATTCTAAACATGAGCAACCTATATGCATCAAAGAATCATCATCAAACATGCACAAAACATACGAGTATACATACATAAACATTTGAAAATTGTTTTAATACATTTTCAGCCCCAAGAAGAGTTTAAAACAAGTAAAATCGGGGACTAGAAACTCTTCTGGTGCAACTTTGGGTGTTTCTTCTTTCTAACCTATTTGGAAATGAGTTCAAACACCTAGAAACCCAGCAAACACACACACGAACACACACACACAAACACATAAGCATATAAGCATATAACCGAGGCAAAACCAACATGAACAAATAGAAACCTTGAATTCTTACCTTGAATTCAATCTTCTTCTTCTTCAAACCGAAGGTTTCTGCTCTCTCTCTCTCAAGAACCGATGAAAAGGTGATGTGAAGAGAGGGTGGGCGGCCATGCCCACCTTTACACCAACTATTTGTACTTTTTTCCTTTTTACACTTTTTAAAGAATAACCGGTGTTACAACTCCACCCCCCTTAAATAGGTTTCGTACCCGAAACCTGTTAGTCCTCAAACAGACGAGGGTAATGCTGCCTCATCTCCTCCTCAGTCTCCCATGTAGATTCGGATCCCTTCCTGTGCTTCCACTGTACACGCACAAAAGGAACCACTTTATTTCTTAGCCTCTTTTCTTTTCGATCGATGATTGCCACTGGTTGCTCCATATAATTGAGCCTTTCGTCTACTTCGATATCCTCCAGTGGAACAATCATGTCTTCATCAGCTAAGCATTTTCTCAGATGAGATACATGGAATGTCGGGTGAATTCCACTTAACTCCTCTGGTAACTCCAATCTATAGGCCACCTCTCATACTCGAGCAATGATTCGGAAAGGTCCTATGTATCTCGGCTTAGCTTACCTCGTTTCCTGAATCGGATGATACCCTTCCAAGGTGAGACCTTCAACATAACCTGGTCACCCACCTGGAACTCAATCGGTTGCGTCGTTTATCAGCATACGACTTTTGTCTATCTTTGACTGCCTTCATGAAGGCTTTAATCTTCTCAAGATTCTCAGTCGTAGCCTCAATTACCTCGATGCTCCCCACTTCCTTCTGACCAATATCACCCCAACAAACGGGTGTTCTGCATCTTCTACCGTATAGCATCTCATATGGCGGCATGCCAATGCTGGCATGATAGCTGTTGTTGTATGAGAATTCAGCTAACGGTAATGGGTCATCCCAACTTCCCCCAAAATCAATCACACATGCCGGAAGCATGTCTTCCAGTGTCTGAATGGTCCTTTCTGACTGACCATCAGTTTGGGGATGATATGTCGTGCTAATATGTAAACTCGTCCCCGTGGCGTCATGGAATTTCTTCCAAAATTTAGATGTAAACCAAGTGTCCCGATCAGATACAACAGACACCGGCACACCATGACGAGTTACAATTTCCTTGATGAATGTGCCAACCTCTGAGATGAATATGTCTCACGGATCGGTAGGAAGTGAGCACTCTTCGTTAGACGGTCAACAATCACCCATATGGCATCATACCCTTTCGGAGTACACTGCATCTTCGTAATGAAATCCATGGTGATGTGCTCCCACTTCCATTTCGGTATATCCAAATGTTGGATCTTCCCATACGGCTTCTGATGTTCGGTCTTCACCTGTAAGCAAGTAAGGCACGTACTCACATACCCCACCACATCGCGCTTCATACCCGGCCACCAATAATCCTTCTTCATGTCTTGATACATTTTTGTGGCACTAGGGTGAATGGAGTATCGATTCTTGTGAGCTTCATCCATAATCTTCACTCGTAGACCCCCAAAACAAGGAATCCACACCCGTCCGTATCGGGTTTTAACACCAAGTGTGTTTTCACCTAATTCCCCAACCAGACCTCTCATTCTTTTAGAGTTAAGATGATCTTCTTTCAGTGCCTCATCTTGAAACTCTTTGACTTGCTTCATTAGATCAAAGGTCAGGATGAGTTGATATGCTTTCACCTGAATCGGCTCGGGCCTCTCTTTTCGGCTAAGGGCATCAGCCAACATATTGGCCTTGCCCGGATGGTAATGGATCTCGTATTCATAATCTTTTATGAGCTCCAACCATCTTTTCTGCCTCATGTTCAGATCTTTTTGCTTTAAGAATTACTTCAAGCTCTTGTGGTCCGTGAAAATGGTGCACTTCGTCCCATATAGATAGTGCCTCCATACATGAACACATAGAAACCTTGAATTCTTACCTTGAATTAAATCCTCTTCTTCTTCTTCAAACCGAAGGTTTCTGCTCTCTCTCTCTCTCTCTCTCAAGAACCGATGAAGAGGAGATATGAAAAGAGGGTGGGTGGCCATGCCCACCTTTACACCAACTATTTGTACTTTTGTCCTTTTTAAACTTTTAACCCCTCAACTTGGGTTTTATTGACATTTCCTTTCTTTATTCTTCATTTATTATTTTTCTTTCTTTTTAAAGAATAACCGGGTGTTACACTTTCATAGAAGTTCAAGGTCTGAAAATTAAAGACCTTTTGCTGTCCTTGACCTCTAAGAATGATAAGGTCTCTTCTGTTTTCATCATACCTCCACCTAATAATGTGATTTAAAGTTGGTGGATATGACATAGCCCTTGGTATTCCTTCCTCAAACAAACTCTGTATGTAAGAGTCTATTGAGTCCACATTAATGCAAACTTGAGGAAGTTACTGAGTATGCACAATTGCAAGTGAGGATGGTGAGTCCTCAATGTTCATACTCCCTGAAGAACTCCCAGGTTTTGTGACTATAGTGACATTCCCCCCTTTTTGGTAGCATCACCCTCTTGCATAGGTGAGCTAGGAATTAGGTCAATCACATTCACAGGTTCTTATGTTCCTGGTTGAGCTCCTCTTAAAGGTCCCCTAGCTAGTTTTTCCTTGTGATAAGAAATCTCAAGTTGCTGATCATTGACCTTGTTTTGCAAGGTAGTCACTTGAGATTCAAGATGACTAAACTTGGAGACTAAATAGGTGCATGTTTGTGACAGTTTTTGCACCTTTAGTCTATAAGGCCCCATTCGCGGGATGCTCATAGCTGGTCATTCATCACATATAAAACATATAGTTTCGTTAGCTTAAAGAAAACATTGCAGTGGAATCATTAAAACAGACATTTCATTTCAATATAAAAGCTTTTGCAAAATAATACATCGTTGTCACATTACAAAAATACATATTGCATTACATCATAAAAGCATCATAAAAATGGATGCCATCCAAAAAGAGCCAAGTGGCCGCCTCGTGCCATCCTCAGCAACCTTTACCTGCCAACAGGATACACATAAAAGTCATCGTTGCTGAGTGAGTTCTAGTTTTAAAATAAAACATACTTTACTTTTGTTAAAACCGTTCTTTACTTTCTTTCAAATCATACTATATTTTCGTACATGATCACACATCGTACGTACACATAGATAATAACAATACTATCTTCCTTTACTGTTTATCACTTTCCTCTCTTTATCTCTTTATTTTTTTCTGGATTAGTGCCATCAGCTATACCCCAAACGTATGAAGAAAGCGGGTACTGGGCCAAAGATCATAAATGACTTCCATAATGCAAAAAGCCTGGCACCAGCACCGGAGCACGCGACAAAGATCGAAACTGTATACTACACCCCAAACGTATGCACAAAGAGGGCACTGGGCCGAAGATCATAAATGACTTCGATAACGCACATAGCCTGGCACCAGCACTGGGGTGAGTAATCACTGTAAACCATGTACTATATCATTGGTCAGTCACAAAGACTAGACCCCAGCGTGTATCCTTAAGGGTTAGCTAAACCACACACAGTTGAGTTACAGCATTTTAGAGCCGTGCACCTCCGTACATTTTGCTTGCAAGCCTTTCTTTACTTTCTCTTTCATTAATGCAAGCATTCTATCATTATGTTCCTCTTTTCATTATGTTTCACTTTACATTACATAATACTTATTATTTCTTTCACAACTGTAACACGTAAAGCCACGGGAAAGATAAACATACATAACAGGAACATAAACATAACCATACAAAACATCACCATACAAGGCACCAACATACATGCATAACATACATCATACATACCATCATGCATAAGCATCAATCATACATCATCATACATCGCCCATCACATCATCCATGACTTTAAAAAGTCAATTTACCATGCCCCCGGGAACATCCCAATTCAAAGCCTACATTTACATTTTTTCCCAAAATCATAAAATAAAACTAAGTCTTTCAGACGCATGAACACTATGCAGGCACATGACCACTATGCATGGGCATGGCCTTTCAGACGCATGAGGAACACTTAGGTGCATGGGAAACTTTCAGGCGCATCAGCACTATTGGGGTGCATGAGCAACACTTAGTCTATTCTGGGCCATCCTAGGCGCATGACCACTATGCAGGCGCATGAGTGCCTAGGCGCATAAGCTATCTGGGCGTATGAACACTTAGTCAATTTTAGCCTATTCTTAGGCGCATGAGTACTATTCAGGGCATGAGGTTTTGGGCGCATGGGACACTTAGGCAGTTATTTTTAGTTGGGCGCATGAGCTATTGTTTAGGCACATAAGTAGCCTAAGTCACACTTAACATCAAAATTCCATCCCCAATCATCACCTATCATGTTCTAAGCTTGAATCATGCATCCTAAGCCTTAGAAACGTAACCATAACAACATCAAACACATACATAGCCCAAAATCATCACCTATAATGTTCTAAGCTTAAATCATGTATTTCCAGCCCTAAAGTAGTTTAAAACAAGTAAAAAGGGGGTTCTAGAACTCACCTTAGTAGCCTTCTTTGGGTAAGACTTCCTTCAAACCCGTTCGCTACAAGTTCACACCTAGAAACCTGCCAAAATGCACATAACCGATCATACAAACACACATAAGCATACAACCAAGCATAAAACTAGTTAAGAACACATAAACACATGAATTATTACCTTAAATTCGAACTTATTTCTCTTGTTCTTCTTCAAAACCCTAGAGCTTTCTGCTCTTTTCTTTCTTTCTCCTGAAAATCCGAATGATTTTGGTGTAGGCAGACAACATGGGCAGCCATCACCTTTTACACCCACTTTTTCAAACATATTGTCCTTTTGACACTTTTAACCCTTCAACTTGGGTTAAATAGCTTTTCTTTCTTTTTCTTTACTTTATTCTTTCTTTACTAACTTTAAAAGAATAACCAGGTGTTACAAGTCCACCCCCCTTATACAGGTTTCATCCCCGAAACCTGTTACTTCTTAAACAATCATGGGTAATGCTGTCTCATTTCCTCTTCAGTCTCCCACGTAGACTCAGATCCCTTACTGTGCTTCCGCTGTACACGCATAAGAGGAACCACTTTATTCCTTAATCTCTTTTCTTTACGGTCAATGATCACCACTGGTTGCTCCACATAATTGAGCCGTTCGTCTACCTCGATATCCTCTAGTGGTACAACCATATTCTCGTCTGCTAAACACTTTCTCAGATAAGATACATGGAATGTTGGGTGAATCCCACTTAACCCATTTGGTAACTCTACTCTATAGGCCACCTCTCCTACTCGAGCAATGATTCCGAAAGGCCCTATGTATCTCGGGCTCAACTTACCCCGCTTTCTGAACCGAATGATACCTTTCCAAGTTGAGACTTTCAACATAGCTCTATCACCCCTGGAAGTCAATCGGTCTACGTCTTTTATCAGCATACAACTTTTGTCTATCCTTAGCTGCCTTTATAAAGGCTTTGATCCTTTCCAGCTTCTCAGTCGCAGCCTCGACCACTTCGACACTCCCTAACTCTTTATGACCAATATCACCCCAACACACGGGTCTTCTACATCTCCTCCCATATAGCATCTCATAAGGAGGCATACCAATGCTGGCATGATACCTATTATTATATGAGAATTTAGCTAACGGTAAGTGGTCATCCGAACTACCTCCAAAATCAATGACGCATGCCCGAAGCATAACTTCCAGTGTCTAAATGGTCCTTTTTGACTAACCATTCGTTTGAGAATGATAAGCCATGCTAATATGTAACCTCGTCCCCATAGCATCGTGGAATTTCTTTCAAAATTCAGATGTAAACCGGGTGTCACGATCAGACACAATAGACATCGGCACACCATGTCGAGTTACCATTTCTTTAATGAACATATCCTCCAACCTCTCAGATGAATATGTCTCGCGGATCAGTAGGAAGTGAGCACTCTTCGTTAAACGGTCCACTATCACCCATATGGCATCATACCCTCACGCGATACGTGGTAGCTTTGTTATAAAGTCCATGATGATATGCTCCCACTTCCATTCTGGTATATCCAATGGTTGGATCTTTCCATACGGCTTTTAGTGCTTGGCCTTCACTTTTAAACAAGTAAGGCATCTAGTCATATATTCCGCCACATCGCGTTTCATACTCGGCCACCAATAATCTTTCTTCATGTCTTGGTACATCTTCGTAGCACCGAGATGAATGGAGTACCGAGTTTTGTGAGCTTCATCCACAATCTTCACACGTAGATCCCCAAAACGTGGTATCCACGTCCATCTTAATCGAGTCCTAACACCGAGTGTGTTTTCACCCTATTTCGCAACCAGACCTCTTATTCCTTCAGAGTTAAGATTATCTTCTTTCAATGCTTTATCTTGAAACTCTTTGACCTGCTTCATGACATCAGAGGTCATAACCAACTGATAAGTCTTCACCCGAATCGGCTCAGGTCTTTCCTTTCGACTAAGGGCATCCGCCACCACGTTGGCTTTGCCTGGATGGTAATGGATCTCGCAATCATAATCCTTTATGAGCTCCAACCATCTCCTCTGCCTCATGTTCAAGTCCTTCTGCTCAAAGAAATACTTTAAGCTCTTGTGGTCAGTGAATATGGTGCACTTCGTCCCGTATAGGTAATGCCTCGAAATCTTTACCGTGAAGACTACAGCTACTAGCTCCAAGTCATGAGTAGGATAATTAATCTCATGAACCTTTAGCTGTCGGGATGCATAGGCTATAACCTTTCCTCTCTGCATCGACACATATCCCAACCCTGAGTAGGAAGCATCTGAATAAACCACCAAATCTTTACTTCCATCGGGTAACGACATAACAGGAGCTTGAGTCAATCTAGCCTATAATTCCTCAAACGCCTTCTCTTGAGCTTGACCCCATACAAACTTTACACCTTTCTGGGTCAACTTGGTTAGTGGGGATGCGATCTTAGAAAATTCTTGAATGAATCTTCTATAATAGCCCGCCAAACCCAAGAAACTACGTATCTCGGATGGTGTCTTTGGAGACTTCCATTGCATCACCGCCTCCACCTTTGCCAAGTCTACCATAATCCCCTTGGGATTCACCACGTGACCCAAGAACTGAACTTCCTGCAACCAGAATGCGCACTTGGAGAATTTAGAATACACCTTCTCCCTCCTCAACGTCTCTGAAACCTCCCAAATGTGATCGGCATGCTCCTCCTCGCTCTTCGAATAAATCAAGATATCATAAATAAACACAATCACTAATTTATCCAACATTGGCTGACACACTCAATTCATCAAGTCCATGAAAGCAGCTAGCGTGTTGGTTAAACCAAAAGACATAACGACGAACTCGTAGTGTTCATGATGCGTGCGAAAAGCTATTTTAGGAATATCCTGCTCATTCATCTTCAACTGATGGTAACCAAATCAAAGGTATATCCTGGAAAACCAACAGGCACCCCGGAGATGATCAAAGAGATCATCAATTCTCGGCAATGGCTACCGATTCTTTACTGTTAACTTGTTCAACTCCCGGTAGTCAATACACATCCTCATACTACCTTCCTTCTTCACGAATAAGACCGGAGCACCCCAAGGCGAGATACTCGGTCTAATGAACCCCTTGTCTAGCAACTCTTGCAATTGTTCCATCAACTTTTTCATCTCAGTTAGAGCCAACCAATACGGTGCCTTAGCTACAAGTTTGGCACCCGGTATCAAGTCAATCTGGAACTCGATCTCGCGGTCAGGTGGCACTCCTCGTAAGTCCTCGGGAAACACGTCTGCAAAGTCACACACCACTGGTACGTCTGTCAGTTGTGGTGTTGGCATATCCACATCCTTCATATAGGCCAAGTAGGCACTACATCCATGTTTTATGCACTTTCCCGCCACCGCCATCGAAATCACCTTCGGAATCGTTGTGACTCGATCGCCATAAACCATCACTGTACTCCCGTTAGGCACTGTCAATCGAATCATCTTCTTGCGACACACAATATTCGCCTCGTAGTCCGCTAACCAATCCATTCCTATGACTACATCAAACTCGCCTAAGGTCATCACAAATGGTCTAACAGAAACTTGTGACCTTCTAATTTCATGTCACAACCTTCTATCATCTCAGAAATCCTGGTAGACTTACCTATGGTAGTTTCTACATCAAAGGGAGTATCTATATTCTTACTACTTACAGGCAATTTAGCACAGAAAGTAGTAGAAATAAAACTTTTACTAGCACCAGAATCAAATAACACAGAGGCTAAAGTTTGATTTACTAGAAACGTACTTGACATAACATCGGGGTCCATCCTAGCCTCCTCCTGCATCATCATGAACGCTCAGGCACTCACCTCTGCCCTTCAGTCCTGGTCGTCTTCTTTCCTCCACCGGAACTTTCAGCCCTCGGCTTCTTGTAGTCCCTACTCATGTGGCCCTCCTCGCCACAAGTATAATAACTCCTTACCCCACAGTTCTTTGCCACTTGTGCACCTTTGTTGCTTGGAGCGGCTCCGCCACGTCCAAAATTGCTTCCTATTGCAATTCCGGTCACCACCATTCTTCCTGCTGGCCTCAGCCACCACCACCGTCCACTCATCGTACAACCTTCCCGCCAAGTCAACCGCTGACCTAAACATGCTTGGTCAGGCAGCGATCATGTATCCGCGAACATCTGCTAGCAAGTCCTGAATATACCTCTTGATCTTCTGTGACAAGGGTGTCACTTGATCTAGCACCAGCTGTGCCATCTCATTGAACTTGGTGGTGTATTGCTGATGTGTCATGGTTCCCGCCTCCAGCTGCAAGAACTCCCTCTCGACCTTATCCATTTCCCTATGAGGACAGAACTCCTCGATCACCAACTTCTTCAACTCTGCCCACTTCATCCTTCCAATTGCCCGACTATCCTGGGCCTGGACAATATTGTCCCACCACCATAAAGTCAAGTCCACAAATGAATGGGTAGCAAACTTTACCTTTTGGTCTTCCCGACACTCGCTAATGTCGAGAACAGCAGCAGCAGCACTGCCATTACCATCAAAAGTAGGGGGCTTGCATCTTTGAAATGCCCCATAGTTACAGCCTCGTGTCGCCACCTGCACAGGCTCTTCTTCTTCCTCTTTATCATTGGAGAGAACCGTCTCAATCCCTATTGCTCCCGTCCTCCTGAGGACCTATTCCTCTCCTTTCTTTCTCCTTCTCTTACAACCTTATTCATCTCAGTCATCACAGACGGTAAGATCGTCTGCATGACCTGATGCACCTCTTCCACAATAGTCTCCTTCACTGAGACTCTTAAGTTAGCACTCTCGTCTCTACCCTCTGGATGAGGGGTCTCGGGTTCTTTATGAACCACCTTTTCGGCTCTAGGCCTTCCTCTTGTGGCCCGTGATTTCACACCACGTCCACCACGACCTCCACCATATGAAGCCTTCAATAATCTACCACCAGCCATCCTCTATCACACTATAAGATTCAAACACCAACACGGTCATTCAAGGAAATAACTCAGTTTATGTCAAGTATAGTAAGTCCCTAATTACAGTGCCCAGTTGTGATTAGCCACTTACTTTACTCTTCATACCCCAAGCATTACCTATCCTGACTACATCAGTATCTAAATATACTAAAGGCACACATAACAAGTCACATAACATGTGCATATAATGTCGGTTATCATTAAGAAAATACTTGATGGCATGCAGCTACTCGGACTGGCATCCCTTCCCTTTCCGTCCCATTTTCAGTTTAAGTTTAGGTTTATTTGAAAATTTACCTGTTTCACTTAAACTTTGGCTCTGATACCAACTTGTAAGGCCCCGTTCCCGGGACGCTCATAACTGGTCATTCATCGCACATAAAACATATATTTTCATTAACATAAAGAAAAAATTGCAGCGGAATCATTAAAACAGACATTTCATTTCATTATAAAAGCTTTTGCAAAATAATACATCGTTGTCACATTACAAAAATACATATTCCATTACATCACAAAAGCATTATAAAAATGGATGCCATCCAAAAAGAGCCAAGTGGCCACCCCGTGCCATCCTTAGCAACTTTTACCTGCCAACAGGAAACACATAAAAGTCAGCGTTGCTGAGTAAGTTCTAGTTTTAAAATAAACATACTTTACTTTCATTAAAACTGTTCTTTACTTTCTTTCAAATCATACTATACTTTCGTACATGATCACACATTGTATGTACACATAGATAATAACATTATTATCTTTCTTTACTGTTCATCACTTTCTTTTCTTTATCTCTTTATCTTTTTCTGGATCAGTCCCATCAGCTATACCCCAAACGTATGCACAAACCGGGTACTGGGCCGAAGATCATAAATGAATTCCATAATGCATAAAGCCTGGCACAAGCACCGGGGCAAGCGACAAAGATCCCAACTATATACTACTCCCCAAACGTATGCACAAAGAGGGCACTGGGCCAAAGATCATAAATGACTTCCATAACGCACATAGCCTGGCACCAACACTGGGGTAAGTAATCACTATAGACCATGTACAATATCACTGGTCAGTCACAAAGACTAGACCCCAGCGTGTATCCTTAAGGGTTAGCTAAACCACACACAGTTGAGTTACGGCATTTTAGAGCCGTGCACCTCCGTACATTTTGCTTCCAAGCCTTTCTTTACTTTCTCTTTCATTAATGCATGCATTCTATCATTATGTTCCTCTTTTCGTTATCTTTCACTTTACGTTACATAATACTTATCATTTCTTTCACAACTATAACACATAAAGCCACGAGAAAGATAAACATACATAACAGAAACATAAACATAACGATACAAAACATCACCATTAAAGGCACCATCATACATGCATAACATACATCATACATACCATCATGCATAAGCATCAATCATACATCATCATACATCAACCATCACATCATCCATGACATCAAAAAGTCAACTTACCATGCTCCCGGGAACATCCCAAGTCAAAGCCTACATTTAGATTTTTCCCCAAAATCAGAAAATAAAACTAAGTCTTTAAGCGCAAGAACACTATGCAGGCGCATGAGTACTATGTAGGCGCATGACCTTTCAGACGCATGAGGAACACTTAGGTGCATTGGAAACTTTTAGGTACATCAGCATTATTGGGGCGCATGAGCAACACCTAGTATATTCTGGGCCATCCTAGGCGCATGAGCACTATGCAGGCGCATGAGTGTCTAGGTGCATGAGCTATCTAGGCGTATGAACACTTAGTCATTTTTAGCCTATTCCTAGGTGCATGAGTACTATTCGGCGCATGAGGTTTTGGGCGCATGAGGTTTTGGGCGCATGGGACACTTAGGCAGTTATTTTCAGTTGGGTGCATGAGCTACTATTTAGGCGCATGAGCAGCCAAAGTCACACTTAACATCATAATTTAGTCCCCAGTCATCACCTATCATGTTCTAAGCTTAAATCATGCATCCTAAGACTTAGAAACACAACCATAACAATATCAAACACATACATAGCCCAAAATCAAACCCCATCCGAAATCACACACATAAACACATACGGTATGAAACCCAACTTTTATAAAAAATTCATACATGCATTTCCAGCCCCAAAGTAGTTTAAAACAAGTAAAAAGGGGGTTCTAGAACTCACCTTAGAAGCCTTCTTTGGGTAAGACTTCCTTCAAACCTGTTCGCTACAAGTTCACACCTAGAAACCCACCAAAATGCACACAACCGAACATACAAACACACATAAGCATACAACCGAGGATAAAACCAGTTAAGAACACCATAAACACATGAATTCTTACCTTGAATTCAAACTTCCTGCTCTTGTTCTTCTTCAAAACCTGAGAGCTTTCTGCTCTTTTCTTTCTTTCTCCCTAAAATCCGAATGATGTGGGTGTAGGCAGACAACATGGGCGGCCATCACCTTTTAGACCCACTTTTTTAAACATTTTGTCCTTTTGACACTTTTAACCCTTCAACTTGGGTTAAATAGCTTTTCTTTCTTTTTCTTCACTTTATTGTTTCTTTACTAACTTTAAAAGAATAACCTGGTGTGACATAGTCTCAAATTCCCCTCATCTTCATCAGAAGAATCATTGGGGGATAAGATGATTGGAGCAGAGTCCTCTCTCATCACCAGCTTCAGGTTCTTGGCTGCTGGATTTCCTCTGCTCACTGGCAGCTTCAGTTGAGGTGTCAATGGGTTGAGTTGCCATGGTTGAGGTCTTAATGATGGAATCACATGCAAAATTGAGAGCCTCTTCTATATGGACATCCGGAACAGGTTTAGAAGTGTCCACCTCAGTAATGGGTGACTGGTGTGGGCTAGATATTGGAAACTCAGTAGCACTCATGTCTCTTTGAGTAGTGGAAAAGAAGAGAGAATCATGGTACTCACTAAAACCTAAATCTTTATCAATATAGAAGTCAAGGTTGGGAATTGGTTGGTTTAATCCAAAGGCTGGGGATGGTAGTTGTCCCTTGAAGGTTGTTCACTTAAGTGTTGAGACTTAGAGTGAAGGCTTAAGGCATTTAGGCTTGTGAGATCATTAGGCTGAGCATGAGGAACCTCAGCACTGATCATTGAAGCAATGGGAGTGGTCTGCTCTTCAGGAGAAGTGGGAGCTCGAGTGTCCACTTCTTCCTGTGTGGGTGAGTATATAGGGACCTGTACAGATTGAATAGTCAGTGTAGGGGTTCGTATGTGTTTTCTTTGGTAGGTGAGGATGATTTGTGGCTGTTGAGGAGGTTGGGATGTAAAAGGTGTGGGTTCAACACTAGCTAGTGCTGCTAGGTTGTCACCTAGAGCAATGAGCTCTAACATTTTTGGGACAAGGGTTGTTTCAACCCCAGAGAAGCCAATAGTGGGCTTTCTTAAGATTTTAAAGATGTCAGGCTTCATTTGTCCCAGTTTAAGAATATTACCTGTTCCCCTTAACTATGAGCCCGGTTTAGAGTTAATAATGTGTTGAACATATCTAGGGAACATGTAGTATTCTAAGGAGTTCAAGTTTTCAATTAAATTTATATAAACAAATTGAGAGTACCTGAACTTGACTCCCTAAACCATCCTATGAATAATGAAGGAGAGATCTTGAGGAATCTGGTCCCATCCTCTATGCTTGTTTGACAAGCTGTGGATAACCACATGGAGTAGGAATTTCTATTGGGATGAGACCTTCCCTTTCCTCAAGGTCTTGACAAAAAAATCTTCCTCATAGCCCATCTGCTCAAAGGAGTGGTTGACAGCTTCATTGGGAAAGAACACCTTAACTTCTTTATCATTCAGCTGAAGTTGAGTGTTGATGATGGCCGGAGTGATGAAGACTATTCTCCCCTTCACTGTGGCAGATAGTGCCTTCTCCCCATCCATAACAACCTCTTGGTAGGTCTTTCAAAATTCTAGCAGATAATCATCATATAGTGTAGGTTCAATGGTAAGGGAGGTGAAGTAGTTGGATAGAGTTAAGAAATGACAAACCTCTAAGAAATGTGGATCTTTCTCAGAGTGTAACAGAGCAACTTGGTTATGTTGCCTGTGTAATTGAATGGAGAATTTTTTTTTCATTTCAGTGATTAAGGTTGGCCATTTTGAGAAAGATTAAGGATGAAGAAAGATGAAAGAAAATAATTTAAGAGAGAAATTTGGGGTTTAGGTTTGGAGGAAAGATGAAGATGATAGAAAGAGAGGGAACCGTTGGGTTTATATGTGAAAGGATTTAAGACAATGTTAATGAAAGAGGATAAACTTTGATATCCGGATGTTGGTCTCACCTCTGAAAAAATTGTTTGCTTTTGCACAAAAAGTAGTTTTCTTGGAATTCAAAAAGCTTCTGAAGGTTAATTATCTTCAGAAGTATTAATGATAAAGCTTCCGAAGCTAAAATGACTTCAGAAGATTTTCCTAAGAGTTGTGAAAAATTTGCTTCAGAAAAGAATTAAAACTTGAATGCTTTGTTCAGAGGACCAAAGCTTCCGAGATTTAATTTGCTTCAGATGAAATGGTCCCTATAAACATATAAGTGTCTAAGACAAGTGTTAAGCTTCAGAAGATATTTCAAAAATTCCTTCCAAAGGTAAATTACTTAGATAGTTATTTGTTTTCAAGGTGTGAGTTTCTTCCGAAGATAAAAACATATCTTTTGAAGGATCAAAATTGTTCAGAAATCTAAGGAAAGTCTTCAAAAGGTTTTCATCAAAAGAAAACAAGAGCTTATGAAAGTGATGAACTAGATAACATAGGACACACAGATTTTAAGAAATAATAAGAATTAGTTTTAAGAAAAACCTACTCAAAGTTTATCCTCCTAATTGCTTATATAAGATATTTAAATCGTTGTTCATCAAAAGCTTTTGTAAACAGATCAGCATATTGTTCATTTGTGTGGACTTTGACTAGTTTAATTAATCCCTTTTCAAAATTATCTCTAATTAAATGATACCTGATGTTGATGTGTTTAGTCCTTGAGTGTTGCACAAGTTTCTCTTTGATAGAGATAGCATTGTTGTTGTCTATGTGAATGAGAGTCTCCTTGAAGTTTAATCCATAGTCAAGCATCTGATTTTGTATCCATAGCACTTGAGCACAGCAGCTTGCAGTAGCAATGTATTCAACTTGAGCAGTTGATGCAGAAACACAAGATTATTTTTACATTGCCATGAGACCACCCTTCCACTAAGAAACTTGTAGATACATGTGTCCCTAGTTTTTGAACTTAATGTAAAATGTCTTTATTGTCTTACACATATGTAATTGAATGGGTACTTAATGAAATACAATGTGTGGTTGTGCTTATAATGTTGAATATTTCATTGCTTGGTATGTAATAACGCTTATTGAACTAACTATATAGGTTGTGGTTGTTTGAATAAATCTAAGTCAATTAATGATTGTGAAACATGTTCAAACTAAATCATATGAAGTTCATATGCGATTGGCCCATGCTAATGGACCATAAGCATGAACAACTTCATGCTAATGAACCAGTCGTACGAATGAACTAGGAGACTGGATCAGTCGCATGATTGTAACATGAGATTGACTCAGTTGCATGATCGAACACTCAGTCATGCGAATGGATCAACTGCATGACTCAATCGCACGACTGAACCATGCTAATGATCTAGTCGCCCGATTGATACACCCTAACCTATAAATACCACTTAATTCGTGGAAAAACAAGACACTTTGAATATTTCGATACCTCCACGTACCCTAGCCATCTAGAGACCTCTAGCAACCTGTTCCAACTTCATAGATCGCGGTAGATCGATTGCTAATCATTCTTAAGTTTAGATTCAATCTTTAATTGATTCTACGTGCGTTCTCACTTATTGGATCACCAATCAAACAGGATTCCGCACTATTTGATTCGGGATACGCGTAAATCTATTAGTATTCGTCCAGTACATGATCCTAACAAGTGGTATCAGAGCCTTGGCTCTAGATTTACGTTTGATTCAATCATTTTGATATAAAAATAGTGTTTTTACACTCAAAAAAACGCAATTTTTTGTGTCAAATCGGGTTTTAGACATCTCTTGATCGTAAAGTTTAGTTTTTTCAGCATAAGGCAATTAGGGTTAGCAAGAAATTCGTGTTTTTGCGTCCAAAACACCTTAAACCTACAAATTATCGAAATCCATCATGCTTAGTCGCACGATTGACTCAATTGCACAACTAAGTTCATACACATCCCCCATACGCACGATTGGACTCATTCGTACTCCCATTCGTACGACTGAGCAGTATATTCGCATTGTTCAACCGCATTAGTTCATTCGCCCGACTGAGCCATCCGCATTAGTTCAATCGCACATTTGAACCATCCGAATAATTCAATCGCCCGAATAGCCCAATCGCACATCTTCATTCGCATAAATAAAACAGTTTGATTTAAAGTTAAAGTTTTTAGCAATGGAGGACCAATACTCAGCATTCACAGCAGTGCGAGACTCACGTATTCAGAACTTACTGCTACTGGAGAATGAAGTGGGGAATCCCAACAAACCCCCAAAGCTTATCACGTTAGATGAATATCCACAATGGAAGCAATGTTTCGAGATATACTTAAATGGAGTAGATCCCAATCTGTAGGAATCTATAGAGACGGGGTATAGCATGCCAGTAGGAGCTGATGGTGTCAAACTCACACTAGGTGGCATGACTCATGGAAAAAAAGTCAAGCACAATACGGAAAAGAAAGTCTATGCTTTGCTTACACAGTCAATTCCGAAGGATATTTTCCATCAATTCTCGGAATATACGCAAGCAAAGAAACTATGGGATGCATTGGAGAAACGGTATGACGGAAATGCATCATTGAAGGCCATGAAGGCTAAGGCTTAAAAGAAGGAGTTTGACAACTTCTCCTCGATGGGAAAAGAAAGCCTGGATGATGTCATCGATAAGTTTTACCACTTGATGAGTGAGATAAATACTCATGGAGTAACGACGTCAATGGAGGAAAAAGTATATAACTTTGCAGATGGGCTGCCGGAGAAATGGGTTTCATTTGTCTCAAATCTCAGACACAATAATATGTTAATGAAGTTAGATATAAATTATTTCATTCTGAAGCTGAGAGAGGAAGAGCTGAGGATGAAGTATAAAGCCCAAAAGTCTTCCTATGATCAGAATCCAGTGTTATACAACGTGACTCCACAAGCCAAAACATCTGGAGCACCTCTTCAGACAGCTTTTGTATCAAGCTCGGCTGGTCCTTCTCAAGCCTCTACTTCAGTGTCAGAAACGTCAGGGTCATTTGGTACCCAATACATCGTACCTGAAGCCAATGCAGCAAAACTGAAGACCAAAAATTTCAGTAATATGATAGTTGAGGTAGCTAAAGAGCACATGGATCTCTTAGATGCGGTAGTCCACTCCTATGATGGACTAATTACTGGTAAAATTGGGAACTACCATCTGGCTGATAAGGATTACTAGCAAGTGGACGAGACAGAGCTGGAACGGATGGATATAATGTGGGCCTTAGCGAGTGCTGTCCGGCGAGCTAAGAAGGTTGTCAAGAAAACTGGACAGAACTTGGTTGCAACAAAGGACACTACCTTTGGTTTCGACAAGACCAAGGTGACTTGTTTCAACTGCGGTGAGAAGGGGCACTTCAAACGGGAGTGTGTGATGCCCAAGAAGACTGGTAATGGGAATCCTTTCTCCTCCTTCAATCGTCAGGATAAACCCACTAGCAGTCCTACTTCATCAAGCAAGGATCCTAAAGCCTTGACTGCTCATGATGATGAAGGACAGGACTGGAGCTTTCAGTTTGTCTCACTGGGAGAATTCAATATCGCTAGTGTGGAGGATATAAATGATGATTCTGCTAGTGAAGGAGATGTTGCAGTCGAACTCGTTATGTCAAACACAGAAGAGACTTCCCCAGTTGTCAATTCCCTGCCTCAAGAAGGGAAAACTACAACAACGTCAGAATCACCAGCACCAGAAACACCCGACTCTGCATTGATGGTTGATTCATCAGAACCCTCTCAAGTAAGTACTACTGACCAACTTTTCAATAATCATGCTTGTTATGATTGTAATAAACTTAGAGAAAGCATTGATTTAA
Organism: Flaveria trinervia; assembly: GCA_025506515.1. Classification (NCBI taxonomy): domain Eukaryota; kingdom Viridiplantae; phylum Streptophyta; class Magnoliopsida; order Asterales; family Asteraceae; genus Flaveria; species Flaveria trinervia. The sequence continues at coordinate 56,809 of JACCIX010000693.1, forward strand.
AATTTTCTAGGTTATTAGATCATAATGATAACTTAGTAAAGGACTTGGAACTATGCACTGACGCTAACAGAGTTCTAAAATAAAATGAGCATAGTTACAAAGAAAAGATAGACCTTTTGAACAAATAGCTTAGGGAAACAAAAGTAGTAGCCTTTAACCAAGCTAATGACATTAGGTAATATCTAAACTCTCTTGAGGACACTAAGAAACAAAAGGCAGTTTTAGAAGTAGAAGTTAATTCCTTAAAGCAAAAACTGCACAGTTGGACAAGTTCATCTCATATTTTTCAAAACTTAGTGAGAGAGAGAAACAATGGGGAGGGATTGGGTTATAAAGTTGTTCCACCATCACATGAGATCTTGATGAACGCAAAATGTAAGCCAATCAATAACAATCCAATCAAGGATAATGCGGTGTCTACTCCTCTTGTAAGTGATCCCGATTCCACATGTAAATCAAATGAATCTGGTACTAAACCAAAGGAGGCCACTTCAAAGGAAAAAGATAAAATGCCTTGTGTTAATCTGGAAAAACAATTTGAACAGGTTAAGGTTAAGTATGGGTCAACCACAGTCAAATCTGAATCTAAAAAGACCTGTAACGTTAACCAATCACGTGCATCATGTCAAAGTCCAGATAATAGAAAAGGAAAAGATGTTAAAACTGTTAAAGCAATTAACTTTGTTAAACTAGACAAAACATCTAAACAAGAAGAGTCAAAACCCAAACAGAGTAAGGTCACCCGTGTGTCACATACATCTCCATAAAAACAGTTAAATCGCAAAATCGAAAGCAGATCATGCTATAGCTGTGGAGAGTATGGATACATTGCGTCTCATTGTCCTTATTATCAGACACCGAGGAGGAAAGTTGAACTTCTGGAACCAAAACCTAGCTCTTTTAAGAGGAACTCAGTGACACCACCTAAAAGGGATAGTGAACCTAAAGTTCAACATATTAGCCAGTCGTCTGTTTATCACAAACAAGCCTTACACAAACATGGCTTATGGAAGGAAAAATCAACCTCATTGTCCGATAATGAGAACAAGAAGACTTCTGAGCTTCCCTCACCCTCGAACGGTCAATGGGTTACATTTATGATGTGTGATGCCTCTGGGACACCAAGCCAGTAAAGGCTTGGGTTCCTAACCTGAACTAATGTTTTCATTTGAATGTGCAGGGTGTTTGCTATAGTGCTGAAACCAATACGTGGATTATAGATAGTGGAGCATCTAGGCACATGATAGGGAACAGGGCTCTCTTATCAAATGTTAAACAAATAAAAGGAGGCCATGTTTCATTTGCTGGAAACAAAGGAGGGTATATCACAGCTCAACGTGAAGTGGGAAATCAGAAAGTGAAGTTTGACAAGGTAAATTATGTTCAACAACTTCAGAATAACCTGCTTTCTGTATCCCAAATTTGTGATAAAGGTTTTACAGTAGTATTCGACAACAAGAAGTGTTATGTCCTGAAAAAGGATTATGTGATCCCGGAGGACCAAGTCTTAATGTCTGCCTCTAGATATAAGGACCTTTATGTCTTGGATCTATCAAAGGACTCCACAACGGATCATGAAGTTCAGTGCTTCTTGTCAAAAGCTACTGAGAAGGATTCCATCTCCAGGCATAGGAGAATAGGACACATTAATCCACAGAAGATGAATCACTTGATCTAGAATGATCTCGTGCGACGAGTTAATGTCAAAAACTTCCAACTTCCTGATTTCTGTGTTGCATGCAAGAAAGGCAAACAGACGAAGAAGTCTCATAATGAAAAGAAAGTTCATTCTATCGAACTTCCTCTTGAACTTCTTCACATGGATCTGTTGGTCCAGTCAGTACAAGAAGCATCACAGGCAACCTGTACTGCTATGTAGTTACTAATGACTATTCAAGATTCTCTTGGGTGATGTTTTTGAAATCCAAATCAAAAACATTTGAATCATTCAAGGAATTAGTAACTACTCTGGAGTCCCTATACAAGTTGAAGGTACGATAAGTGCGCTCAGACAACAGAACCGAGTTCAAGAATCAATGGATGGAGGCTTACTGCAAGGAAAGGGGAATTGTGCATCAATTCACGTCTGCCTACACTCCTCGGATGTACGGCGTTGCTAAAAAAACGAGTGAGGAGGAGAGGCTAGCTGATAGAAACTAGATCGTATCTATGATACCAATTCAATGACTTTGGAAAATGATAGTACACAGGAACAAACCAATTGGGATTTTAAAAGTTTAAATTGAATAAGATGCGAAATTCAAAGTATAAGTCTGTGTAGTCTGAGCTATATAAAAGGAAAAATGATAGAAAAACTAGCTACTACTATGGTACCACAAAGAAAGCAGGCCTAGAGGTTGCTAGACCACAGATGATATGTCGGTAGATTCAACACATTAGATGATTAGACCTTGTTGGTGATCTCAAGAACAAACTAAGTTGTTCAACAAGCTATGGGTTATCATCTTATCCCTGGTTAACACAATCAACAAAATTCCAATATGGGGTGACGAGAAGAATAAACACCACAAATGTGAGCGTAAGACCAAAATATGAGCAAAAGCACATGAAAAAAATGCAAAAGAAATCAAACTAATAACCTATGTTGTTGGTGAGATCTATGAAAAAAGAATAAAATTGCTCAAACAAGAAGAAAGGTTATATGCCTCTCTGTTGTGCGGTGGCACTAACCTGAGGATAAGCATAACCATATGTTCTAGAATTCATTGTTGTTTGCCGCCTCTCTGCTGTGTGGTGGCACTGACCTGAGGCTTGGCTTCTCTTTGAAAGTTCTAAGAATAGTTTCTTCTTGAAAACTACCTTGAGACCGCTCAAAAATCTCTTGAGGAATGTTGACTACCATATAAGTGTGGGATCCACAGATGCTTTGAAATGATCAAACCTTAAACTATCACCATTCTGCGTCAAAAGTCTGTGTATGGATTTAAGAGGACCAGTATACTGACAATCATCGTGGCTATAATTCTTGAAAGTCCAAATCAATGTGGGGATCTAATAGTACTAGTATGATTTCCTAAACTTGCTAACGACTCTAGATGAAAAACAAGAATTAAGCATCAAAAGGTGTTGATAATATGTCACAAATGATTTGACTTACCTGTATGATTCCAAATTGAATTGGTCCATTTATGGTTAAAATGAATTGAAGCTGCCTTTTCAGGAATCGAATTCATTAGATTTCTAGGATTTACGCCTCACAAAACCTCAAAAACAAGTTTTAATTTTGTATTTCAGTTCTAAGTCTTTTATTTCTTTAAATTTTGTCTATCCAGTTTGTTAGATATCGGACTAGCCATGGAATTCAATAGGGATTTTAATCATCGAAAAGGGTCATGTCTGAACTGACCACATGTGTTTTCAAATTTAAAATCAGTCACATCTGAGGTGACAAATTGTTTTAAAAGGATCATGTCTGAGGTGATCAAAAGTTTTCAAAATTAAAATGATCATGTCTGAGATGATCGAGTGCTTAAAACGTCTAATCAAAGGTTAATAGGGTTTAAGTGTAGAATGGTCATAAAGTCCAAATCATGAGTATGATCCAATCGCACGACTGGACCATGAGTATGGACCAACCATACGAATGGACCATACTTATGCACTAGAAAGCCGAATGGCACAAAAGTATGAACCATTCACTCGAATGGCTTATCAGATTGAGCTAGTCGACCGAATGGAGCTATGTGAATGAGTCAGTCGCCCGACTGAAATCCAGTCGGCCGACTGAATGTGATCGACTGAACCAATCGCACGACTGAGGTCCAATCGCCCGAATGACTAGAGCGAATGGGTCCAGTCGGCCAATTGAAACCGGATTCAGTATAAATAGGCCATAGTCGATCGCATAACCTCATCACCCCCTAATCACCGTAAAATCGCACACTGTACCGTTACTCTGCCGAAATATTCACCGACCGATTTCCACTCCAAATTTCGACCTTATGACGAGTTCTACTTGTTATAAAGGTACAATGCGGTGTTGTGTAACCGAAGTTTGTTTGATTTAAGCCCTAACGTGTGATTCTTGGCCTTTACAAGAACTGCATCTGAAAATGGACAAATAACCTAACTAAACTATGCAAAATGTTAAAATCAAGGTTATTAGGTTATTAGTATAATGATTGCGAGTCTAAGGAACCAATACAGGACGTCTAATTTCAAGATTTGGTTCAAATTTTAATTTCAGTTGACCGAACAATGGGTCATGTGACTAGACACCAGGATGAACTCCAATCGCGCGAATGAGCTGGTCGAATGGCTCAATCGGCCGAATGGATAATACGAATGAGCTCAGTCGGCCGCCTGAACCAATCACAGGCTCAGTTACCCGATTGAACTTAGTCGCCTGCTCAGTCACCCGATTGAACCCAGTCGCATGCCAGGTAAACCGACTGAACACAGTCGCATGGTTCAATCGCATGATTGAACCAGACTGAATTCAACCAAGCTAATTAGAATTGATTTTTGATATGTGGTGATCTAACGTTTATGTGTCTTGTATTACAGATCTATGGCTGACAGGTGGTCCATCAACCCCCAGCATAATATATGTGCTCATTTAGATGCCACTACTCGGAATGGCGTCGAGTTTGCGGCGATTATCGCATTCCTTAAGAGATCCAGAATCTACAAGGCTATATCCATACCATGCACTCCCTATCGGTCTATTTAGCAGGCCTTCTGGGAGGGGGCATCGGTTGACCGTACACACGACCTTACAGCATCCGCAGAAGTATTATTGGTCAGGCGATCGAGGTCACAACTGAGGATATTCGACGTGTACTTGCCTTGGGTGACGATGCTGATCATCCTACTAGACTTCACCCGCTGACAATGAGAGGGTGCTTCTTAAGGATGAATTACGCTGGGGATATTAATGCAGGTGTGCCAAAAAGAGCAACTTTTGTCCCCAGTACAAGTACTTAGCACATGTCATCCTTAAGTGATTGGCTTCGAGAAGGGGTGGGTTTGATGATCTTTCAGACCAGATTCAAAATGCCTACGTGGCATTGGTACTAAACCACCCTTTCAGCTTCTCGAGCATGATACTCTCTTACCTGATAGAGAATCTAGAGGCTAAAGGCAAGGAGGGATTCTGCATGTACCCCAGATTCTTGCAGATGATTTTTGATGAGAAGCTGCCCACACTGCCCAAGGAGAGCCACGGCGATGTGTTGTTGGAGATCATGGATGATACGACACTGGGATGCATGAAGGTCTACCGGGGAAAGCAAGTCAAACCCTTGGTGAAGAGACTCTTCGGGCATCTGGCCCAGGCTGGTTTTGTAGCGTCGGGTAGGCGAAAGTGGTGCCATGCGGAGAGTGACTCAGATGTTGAGCAAATTGCTCTTCCATCTGACGACTCCGAAGACGACGGTGATACAAGCGGAGACTCCGGGCCCGCTTCTTCATGGGGCCCCACTACACATGTTACTAATTCACCCCCTACACATCCAGATTCCATCACAGCCAGCTTTCACCAAGACTTCTGTCCTCCCGATAAGGAAGAAGAGAGTGATGAGGAGCCTCTAACGAGGACTATGGGCAACCGGGTGGTTGCCATAGAGAGAGGTTTGAGGGCGGTTGGTGGACGCCAGGGGAGTCGGGGGAAGCTGCTGCTAATACAGATCCCACATATTCCTCGGACCCGCCTAGTAGCCAAGGGGAGCCTCAGTGTCTCGAGGCATAAGGAGAAGAGGATGGCTCACCCATATGGTAAGAAGGGGAAGCGACTAAAGTTTACATTGACCTCTTCTACCACCACAGCCACTACCTCAGCCACACCACCTACCACCACCACCACCATTCCACCCACCACCACTACCACCTCATACACCACTACCATACCCACTCCACCAGTTACCCACTTCCCATCCACCACCACTACAGCTCATCCATAGCCATACCACCCCCAATCTTCTCTACATCCACTACCACCACCACCAGCCATGGAGCCGGGACCTCTTCACAGGTCCCACCTATTTTTGGATCCTCTTACCCATCTATTGGATTGGAGGAGCAGCTGGCTAACCTTAACCGGTTAGTGTTGAAGCTGCTGGCGACGGATGAACAGCGAGCCTCTCAGCTTAATCAGCTGATGGAACTCAATGTATCCTAAGCCCAAAGGATAGAGGCTTAGAGCCAACAGATTGAGGAGCTGCATGAGACACATGCCTTATCCATTCAGATGATTGAGGCTTAGAGCCAAGAGATCACAGAGCTGAGAGAGATGCACACATCCTCACTACAGAGGATAAAGGATTTAGAGGCCTAGAACAAGAAGCTTATGCTGAGACTGAATGGATCCAAAGCTGAGCCTCTAAACAACCAAGAAGGTGATGGAGATGATGGAGATGATGATGATGATAGTGATGATAATGAGGATGCTGATGATGATGATGATCATGGTGATGATACAGAGGGAGGTGATGATGCGGGTGATGATGATGATGATGAAGGAGAAGGAGATACTTCTGCTATGGGTGCCACATCAGCAAGTGAAAGGAGGACCAAGAGAGCTCAAGACAAAGGTGCCTCTAGCAGAGGAGCACATGATTCAAGACAAGAGTAATGCATAGTTGTTTATGTTATTTAAAACCATGTGTACTTGAATATTGTATCAAATTAATGTAATTAATGTTTATATTTATTATTGATGTTTACTGTATTGATTGTTGACTAATGGTCGATATGTTACATGTTTTAAATCAAGCAGATCCAAATTTTCAAGGAGATGAATATGATGTTGCTCCCCTCTAACAGATCAAGACTCAACTCACAATGATTCTTGATCTGCAGGGGATAGTCAGGAGATCGGTGAATTACACTCCTGAAGAAGGAGAGATAATTCATGATCTCACCGACGAGTAACTTGCCAAAATGTTCTGACTAAATCCCGACGAGATTGTGAAGGATGCTCCTACAGTCCAAGGGGAAAGTGACGATGAGCTTCATGATGTCGATGAGATCGAGATTAAAGATGTCACGGATCAACATTATCCAGAGTACACTGACAATGAGGGTAATGTCGTTCCCAATCTGGGCGACAATCTTGTCAGTGATACTTTTAAGACTCTGGATAAAATGGAACAAGAGTCGGAAAAGAATAAAGAGCAGGCCCAAGCCTTGGACGTTGAAGTCAACATCAGAAAGGCTGAATGGGCTGTATGCTTTGAAAAAATAAGAGCCCAACGCAGTGCTGCAACGTCAACTGTCTATACCAAGCTTTACAAAGTGAAGAAACATCATAAGGTGTCGGGCAAAATCATAGCGTGGGCATATTTTGAAGATCTCAACGTTTATGCAGTTAAACGTGAGAAAGGGATTGAGTACTTCAGATTCCCACACGATCTGAAGACTCTTCCTGGTTTTGAGCTTAAACAGTTAGCAAAGTTGAAATTGTTATACGCTGACCCTTGTAAGATGTCAGGCTGGTTGAAGCAGCTCTAAAGAGAGAGTACCACACCAGATGGGTCAACTTCAAACCTCAACAACCAACAAGATATATCAGACGATCTGAGGTTGATACCATAACTGGAAAACCGAAAATAGTGCTGAAGTGGAGTCCTCCGCGCACAATGTCTAAGATCCCTCTACGGGAAATGCCACAGAACTTCACTCCACACCTCAAATGGTGGTACTATGATTGGAGAATAGGAGAGGCAGTCATAGTGTTGAACAAGAATAGTATTATGGAAACCATCAAGGTGTTTGACCTGATGTGGCTTACTAACTTGTCTGCTGATGATGTCTATACATTATACAAGTGGCCACTGTTCTATGACTCACAAGATATTGTACAAGCTCTACAATTTTAGAATGTGATACGACTCTGTTTTGCTTTTGAAATACATGCACGAGTCACAAGAGAAGAGAAGTATAAGAAGTATAAGGAGCTTATAAAGGATGTAAGACAGTAGATGAAACTAGGTCCAAGGGGGAGTTTGTAGATACATGTGTCCCTAGTTTCTGAACTTAATGTAAAATGTCTTTATTGTCTTACACATATCTAATTGAATGGGTACTTAATGAAATACAATGTGTGGTTGTGCTTATAATGTTGAATATTTCATTGCTTGGTATGTAATAACGCTTATTGAACTAACTATATAGGTTGTGGTTGTTTGAATAAATCTAAGTCAATTAATGATTGTGAAACATGTTCAAACTAAATCATATGAAGTTCTCATGCGATTGGCCCATGCTAATGGACCATACGCATGAACAAATTCATGCTAATGAACCAGTCGTACGAATGAACCAGGAGACTGGATTAGTCTCATGATTGTAACATGAGATTGACTCAGTCGCACGACTGAACACTCATTCATACGAATGGATCAACCGCATGACTCAATCGCACGACTGAACCATGCTAATGGTCCAGTTGCCCGATTGATAAATCCTAACTTATAAATACCACTTAATTCATGGAAAAATGAGACACTTTGAATATTTCAATACCTACATGTACCCTAGTCATCCAGAGACCTCTAGCAACATGTTCCAACTTCAGAGATCGCAGGTAGATCGATTGCTAATCGTTCTTAACGTTTAGATTCAATCTTTAATTGATTCTACGTGCGTTCTCACTGATTAGATCGCCAATCAAATAGGATTCCGCACTATTTGATTCGGGATACGCGTAAATCTTTTAGTATTCGTCCAGTACACGATCCTAACAAAACTGACATCCCCCAAATGTGGATTTGCAGTCATGTTGCAACCACCATAATCACTATCTGTATAAGCATACAAATTGAAGTCAGAATTCTTAGGATACCAAAGACCAAGTGTTGAAGCACCTTTGAGGTATCTTAGAATCCTTTTGATAGTGATAAGATGAGACATCTTAGGGTTGGCAAGATATCTTGCACAGATTCATGTAGCAAACATGATATTAGGCATGCTAGCTGTAAGATACATAAAAGACCTAATCATAGCCCTTTAAAGGTGTTCATCCACACACTCTCCCTCAAGATCAGGTCCAAGGGAGTGGTTTCTTGCTATGGGTGTCTTAGCAATCTTACAATCAGTCATGTTGAATCGCTTAAGTATGTCTTGAACATACTTTGACTGACTAATGAAGATGACATCTTCAACTTGCTTCACTTGAATTCCCAGAAAGAAATTGAGTTCCCCCATAGCACTCATTTCAAATCTGTCCTTCATCAGCTTCTCAAAGTCTTTATAGAGCTTTGGATTAGTTGAACCAAAGATGATGTCATCTACATATACTTGAACTAGAATTAAGTCATTTCCATGTCCTCTTGATGAAGAGAGTTCCATCAATAGTACCCCTTCTATATCCATGTTTGCAGAGATACTGAGCTAGAGTCTCATACCACTTCCTGGGTGCCTGATGCAGCCCATAAATAGCTTTGTCAAGATTGCAAACATAATCAGGATGATCAGGGTCTACAAAACCAGGTGCTTGTTTGACATACACCTCTTCATCAATCACCCCATACAGAAAAGCACACTTGACATCAAGTTGATAGACCTTGAAGTTCTTGGATGCAGCTAATGCCAAGAATATCCTAACAGCTTCTAGTCTTGCTATAGGAGCAAAGACATCAGTGTAGTCAATTCCTTCTTGTGTATATCCTTGAACAACTAATCTAGCTTTGATTTTATGAAAATGCCTCTATAATCCTTCTTGTTCCTAAACACCCATTTGGTTCCAATAGTAGTCTTCCTATGAGGAAGAGGACAAAGGTTCCAAACTTTCTGTCTTTTGAATTGAAGTAGCTCCTCTTGCATAGCATCAACCCAACTTCCATCCTTCAAAGCCTCATCAATTTTCTTTGGCTCTATCTGGGATAAGAAACAAGAGTTAAGACAAACATTTGCTTCATGGGTTTGTCCACTTGTTCTTACCCTTGTGTCAATATCTCCAATGATGTTTGCAGTGGGATGAGACTTGTGGATCCTTAGCTAAGGGATCATAGCAAGTTGCTGAGAGAGATCTAAATTAGAGAAATTTAGATCCGGCATGGATGTTTCTCCCACCACATCAACACACTTATCAAGAGACACTTGATCCAATGAGTGTGTGACATCATTGATATTGTCATCTATGGAGTGGTTGTCAGCATCAAGATATTCTTTATCACTAACACCACCTCTATCATTTTTTTCTACATTTGAAGTATCTTTATCTGGTTGTGGAGCCTCTGAGCTAGAATTTGAAGGCATCCTAGATGAATCAGCTGAATTTGTAATTGTGGTGCTGAAGAAACTTCATTTGCAGAGGTAGTTACAACTAGAGCTGAAGATGTTTTACTTGAAGGTCTTCTTAGTTCAAATCTTGGGTCAGGATCACCTGTAGGTAATATTTCTGCAGATCCTAAATAGTCTCATAAGATTTGTTAAAATAGTTGCTAACTAAATCAAGATCAAACAACCAATCAGGACCAGAACCAGCCACACAGGGTGTGTGTTCATTGAAAGTCACATTGGCTGACTCCTGGACAATTCTAGTTCTGAGATTGTATACTCTATAAGCCTTAGCTTGAGAAGAGTATCCAATAAAGTGTCCATCATCTGATTTCTCAGTAAATTTGGCAATTTGATCTTTGGTATTCAAGATGGTGCAAGGACATCCAAATGACCTAAAAAACCAATGAAAGGTTTCCTCTTGTGCCAAAGTTCATAAGGAGTCTTGCCATGAGTCTTAACCACTAAAACTCTATTCTACACATAGCAGGCAGTGTTGACTGCCTCTACCCAGAAGGTGATAGGCAGCTTAGAGTCACACAACATGGTTCTTGCAGCTTCAATCAGTGTCATGTTTCTCCTCTTAGCAACACCATTCTGCTAAGGAGTCCTGGGAGCACTGTATTGTCTTGTAATACCCTTTTCATCATAAAATTCATCAAGGATTTAGTTCTTGAATTCAGTTCCCTAATCACCTCTTATGATTTTGACCTTGTGATCAGATTGATTTCTCAATCTTTAAGATGAAATTCTTTAGAATCTTAGGAGTCTCATCCTTAGTTCTAAGGAAGAAGACCCAAGTGAATCTTGTAAAGTCATCTATGATCACTAAACAGTAAGAGGTCCTTCCTAGACTCATTACACTGGTGTGGCCAAAGAAATCCATATGTAACAGTGTAGGGGTGTAGTGATGGAGTTCCTTTCCTTAGGCTTGTGAGATACCTTATGTTGCTTCCCTTTCAGGCATGCAACACAATGGTCATCACTTGTAAACTCTTTCTTTGGCATTCTAGTTACCAAATCATTCTTAATCAGTTTATTCATGTTCTTAAAGTTTACACGGCACATTCTTTTATGCCATAGGAAAGACTCATCACTATTGGCTTTAGACAAAAAGCATGAAACTTCTCTTGAGGGAGATGTTTCTTGCAAGTCCATCTTACACATGTTCCTTTTCCTGGGGGCTCTAAGTAGAATATGTACATGAGGAATGACCACCCCGGGCTTGAGAACAATGCATTCATGCTCAGTAAAGAGCATGTTATGACTTTGATCACAAAATTGGGATACACTCAAAAGATTGTACCCAAGCTCCTTGACAAAGTTTACCTTTTCAATGTTGAGCTTACCATTTGTGACCTTTCCCTTTCCAGAAATGTAACCAGCTTTATCTCCTCCAAAAGCAACTGGTCCTCCATCAATCCTTTCAAAGTTCTGGAGTTGTTGGTCCAAGAGATCGAATTACAGTGCAAATGATATGAAGAATCGTTCAATATCCAACAAACATGCTAAACAACGATAATAGAGAGGATTGAACACAATAATAACTCATTCATGATAAGATAATGATTAATAACAATCAATAACAAAAAGCACAATGGTATTTCTGTATAATAACTGCTTTGAAAAGGTAGCTTGCAACAATTATTCACGATTAGGGTTTTGCAAGCTTACTCCACAATGAAAATTAACATGAGTATATATAGCAGTCTTAGTTTCGTAGACAGTTTTGCTATCAGTGAAACTGTCCTGCAGAAACTATAGATTCGCCTGGCAGAACATTAAATTCGCCAGGTAAACAAAGCATCAAACTGTGAGTGGCAAGAGTCCTATTACAAGTAAAGTAAACAATCTAAACTAAGGTGAGTCCAACCTATACATGATCTTCAATACTCCCCCTAGGTTGGAACTCACCGACTTCACTCTTCCTGATTTATTTTGTCAGCTCCTGCTTCCTCTGCTGCATTTGATTTGTCTTCGTTACCTCCTGCAGCTACTTCCTCAGAAGCTTCAGCACATGATTCTCCATGGTCTTTTCCTACTTCACTAGCTCCCTCAGGGTGAGCACTAGCTCTCTCAAATTGCTTTGTCAAATCTTGAATATCCATCTGAAGGTCATCTTGATCCCTTACCCTTTCAGCTAACTTCTTCACTTCAGACCTCACTCCTCTAATCTTGTTGGCAATATTCATAAACAGGCTAGCTTCTTTTCGAGTCTCTTCTCCAGCTCCAGCCTTTATGTGATTCTCACATAAAACCAATATATCTTCATCACAGAAACTGAACAATTCCATAGGATCAAAAACCTTAAACTCTTTGACATTTTTCACCCTAATCACAGCTTCTCCAGTGTTGTTATCATAAAACCATTTCTCGAAATCCTATAATTGTTAGGGAAGGGGATCATCCAATCTCACTTTGTTTACAGTCTTTCGTGGTTTAACCCTCAAAACAATTCTTCCCTTTCCTGTCTCCCAATCATAATCTTTCTTTGACCTCCTCCTCTCTGCCTTCATATACCCAAACGACTCAAAGTTGTCATTAAGCCCGTTTTTTATCTCTTTTTCCAGAAGAGTGGCTCTTTCACTCAGATGTGCATTAAGAAGTGGTAGAGCTGCCAACCGCCTTAGATCCCATTTAGGCAAGGTCTTAAAAGCCTTCCTCTTGTGCAAGTAACTGATACTACCTCCCCTTCTCTTTATCATCAACATCTTTAGGCTGGAGTTATAGCACCAGGTTATAATCTTCTTGTTAGCCTCCTTCCTACTCAGCCCCTTCATATGTTGGAAAAGAGGATTAATTTCTTCTGGCTCCTTCTCTTTTATAAACCAATCATCTTTATCCATCTCAAACACGTCTGCAGCATCATCTCCCTTCTTAGCTATATAGATCAATGGTCGTTCATCAACTTCATAGAACTCAAGTTCTGAATCATAGTCTATAAGTTGTTCATCGTCCTCTTCCTCATCAACTAATCCCTTTCCTTTCTCAGAAGCTTCTTCAGTAGTTTTCGTAATTATTACTTCTTCACCGACTTAATCCTTCTCAAAGTTAAAATGCATATTAACAAACCCAGCTTCTATAATATCCTCCTTATTTTCCCTTCCAACATCCTCTCCTCTAGCTTCACAATCTACAGCATCAGTGGTTGCTGCACCAGATGTGCCCTCTCCTGCCTTGGATGAAGTACCCACATTCAAAAATTGGTACTTTGTTGTGTCAGTCAGATCATCTCACTCAGATTGAGTTAGTTGATCAGGCAGGTCGGCTACAGTTTTCAGAAGGGTAATCTCTTCAAATAACTTTTTCAGTAATCGGTTTTGATCAACAAGCATCTTTTGTATACCTTCTATTACTTCATCCTTTTGCTTTTCTCTAATTTCTTGGTTTGTGAGTTTGGTCTTGATCATACTCAATTCATTTGCCAAGGAAGTATTCAGATTTCGAATCATATCTTCATCAAGGTTTCCTCTTTCCTCTCTTCTTTCGGTGAATCCTTCATGTCTATGTTTGGATCGTCTTTCAGGTTCAGCAGTATCGGCTTTCTTCTTCGACCTTCTTTCTTTTTCAATTCTTATTTCTTCAGCTTGTTCAGCAATATCTTCCTCGAAGTCATAGTCTTTTTCTTTGGCATATCTCTTTCTTTTCTTTGTGGCTTCAGTTTGCTGTACTCTAGTTTCTTCAGCCTTTTTATTTTCAGATTCATCCACCCGTTTAATATAGCTCCAGCATTCTGGAGGATACATCTTTTCCCAAAGATGGGTGATCTTTCCACTGAAATCGTGGCGAATGGCACAGCAATCAGCAAATATTCAAGGATTCATTTGTACCAGCCTCTTTATCTCTCCATGTTTTGGTACACTAGGTATAAGATCATCAAATATCATCTAAAGAAAACAGCGATATAGCAGCCATTTGTCTTTCTTCAAAGCCATCATGTTCTCAGCCATGCAAGCAAAAATCAGTTTTGCAATATTGGCCTTCTCTATTACAACATAACACCATTACCTTCGCCCAATCAATGTTTAGACCGTCTGATCCACCTTTGCGGTGATCAAGACACATGATAAAAACATGAGCAATATATCTCCACTCCTTCGACAGAAATGACTTCTTTATCTCCTTGCAAGAACCGAAAGCTGGTCCCTCATATCCCGTGCTTCTGGAGGCCTGGAACACCTCGAAATCTTTCATGGTGACTTCATCTCCAGAATCCTCGTCTAGTCTCAATATCCTAGAGACAGTCTCGGCAGTGATGGTCACTTCTTGATTAATGACTTTAGCAGTAATCCTCTGTGAATTTCCTCGAGTGTCATACTCTGCAGATCACCAGAAGTCTCGGATATAAATATCATAAATGGTAGTCGTATGAGATATGGCATGGGCTATGGGTGATCTTTGTAGCCATCTAATACAATCTCTGAATCCAGCAGCTTTTGGATGTGTATCATTCAGAATAGCGGTAATATTGTTCCGCTCATCAAACTTTAGATTAGCCATGATATCCTGAAGAAGAGATCGGATAAAATGAATATGAAATTAAGGAGTTAAGAAGAGAAAAGAGTAAAAAAATTCATTGACAATTTCAGCAAGCGAAAAACTAGTTTCGCTAACTGAAACATATTAGTTTCGCTGACCAAAAAATAGTTTCGACCAGGTGAAAATTATTAAAAATAGATTCGCTGACAGTTTCGGCAAGCAAAAACATAGTTTCGCTAACTGAAACATATCAATTTCGTTGCCCAATAAAGATAGTTTCGACCAGGCGAAACTGTACCAACTTATGTTCAAATCCAGCGAAACTGAAAATAGGTTGGAGAAACTGTTAGACTCGCACGGACAACATAACGTCACAGTTTCGCTGAAAAGTGAAGAACTTTCGTTCAGTTTTGCAGGATAATCAGTAGTTTTGCTGGATGAACAACGAAGACACCGAAGAGTCAAAATACAATCGCCTTAAAATGATTAATATTAACTTGATTAGAAGAATGCACAATGATCGAAACTCACTGGCGAACAGGAAATAACACTCAATCAGAATGAAACCGCACAAATATGCAAAATCACCAAATAAGGTCACGGGTAAACCCTAAAAGACAACACAGGTCGATTGTGCGAAAATGATAGAATAATTTCGCAAAACGACTTATATAGCATATAGTTTCGCAGACGACGAAACTATAGATTCGCCCAGACGAATTTACAGTTTCACCCGACGAATTTACAGTTTTGCCAAGAAAGTCTACAATTTCGCCACAATGAATTCAAACAATGAATTAGTCGATTCACAAGAACAAAATGATATTCAATAAAGAACAAGGACGGTTATAGAGAGAGAGAGAATATCTGCAAATATATTTCATTCAATATTTGCTTTCGTGGTAACAGAATGTCACAATTATGATTAGGTCGACACCTCTTATATAAGAGATGTGACGTCTGCTGATGTCACTTGATAGTGACATCTAACAGATTTATTACAACTGAAACACAACTACTGAAGATGTCAAAACAGCTGACATCTTCTTACAAAAAGTTCTAAGTGTTATCAGTTGTTATAACTACTGAAATATAAAACTACTGAAACTACAACGACTGAAGAACAAGCTCTTCAGTCGTTTTACAAAACTACTGAAACTAGAAATATAAAACTACTGATATCACAACTACTGAAGAAGTACTCTTCAGCAGTTGTGACAAACTACTGAGGCTTCAGTACTTGATCTTCAGACTTTGACCTTCAGATGTTTCATCAGCTGATGACTTCAGTAGATATCATCAGCTGATGTCTTCAGTCTTGTCTTCAGACTTTGTACATCAGTTGTTGATCTTCAGCACTTGTAAACTCTTCAGCTGTTGTACTTCAGTACTTTGGTCTTTCAGCTTCAGCACTTGTATTCTTCAGCTGTTCAGCTTCAGTACTTGTGTTCTTCAGCTGTTGTACTTCAGCACTTTAGTTCTTCAGCTATTGAAGTCTTCAGCACTTGATCTTCAGCTGTTGAAGTCTTCAACACTGTCAAACTGCTGATGAAGCTTTCAGCAGTTGTTGTGATACCATGTGGGACTTAGAGGTTTTCTGATCTTGGCTCATTGGTTCTTTTGGTCCAACAAACTCCCCCTGAACCAATGCAGCCAAAACCTCTAAATTATTTATCATCCCACTTATTGTTGGCAAAATGTTGGTCTTTTTCCTTCTTGATCAGTAGAGAAGATGACCCATGTAAGCTCCGGCCTGGGAAGAAATCTCAAATATTTGTTTGGCAAGGTATGAATGGGAACTCTGTTTTGGGGAACTGGACACAGAGTTGGATCCCATTCATGAGATTTACTTCCCCATAATGAGTCTGTATGACTCTCGAACATAGGCCTCAAGGAGAACAACTTGTTCCTTCTTGGAGGTTCTTCTACTCCTCCTTCGAAGAAGAACTCTGGACCATAGTACTCAGATAAGTACTTCATGGTCCTGCCATTTTTCAGCTCCACTGTAGTTACCTCCCTATAGACAAATTCATCAGGATGGGTGCCTTCAAGGAGTAACTGGAGCTCATTCTTCTGGATGTCTTCAAGCTTTTTATATAACAACCCCTTTTTAATCATCTTGTTTTCTAGTAAGGCTTGAGGGTTCATCTTTGCTTGATGAGCTTTCTTGAATTCATCAATGATTTCCCAAGGTGTGACTACAATGGCCAACATGATGGTAGAATCTATTGTTTTTCTAACCTGGCATGTATCTGTGTGGAATAGTTCTTTTATGGATTCTAGAACTCACCCTGGGGTCTGCCATACTCTCACTCTCCTTCTGATACTGAAAAGTGTGCCTGAGAGTGTACAGCCTCTGAGCATGCCCTTTCATGGCTTGAATAGATGATGACTGAGGAAATTCCTTGTCAACCATCTTCAATAGTTGCTCATCATGATGTTTCTGCTGTTCTTCATCTTCTATCTTGACTCTAACCATCTCCCTTTGAGAGTCAGGTGTGATCATGGGTTGACTTCTGGGTTTTGGTAGCTTTAGAACAGAGAGAGTGGCAGACTATCATCTTCATCTCTTTCTTCTTCTTCTTCCATCCTCAGCACCCTTCTCCTCCTTCTAGGTGCATCACTGGATGATGGTTGGTTGGTAAAGGAATTGGTTTTGAAGAAAGAGGATGTTGGGTTGGCTTCAGATTGTTTGGAGATTTGAGGGGTAGGTAGTGTTTGAGTGGGTGGAAGGGAAGGTTGATCCAGCATCTTTGTAGTAAGTTTCGCCTTTGTAAGTTTAGCCATTTCCAACCTTTACCAGCCCCAGCCTCATCAAGGGCTTCAACAATAATCCCCTTGTGGAATTGCTCAGACAAACAGATTCTGGTGGCTATAGCCAGAATACTGTCCTGGTCCACGCGCGAATCTCCATTAACGATCTTCCTAAGTATTTTGCAATGAAGCGGATCATTATCTCCAATCTCTCTTTTTCAAGAGCATCATACCCAGCCCATCGGGTTTGAATCTCTTGCACTTCCAACCTTCTGATCTCACTATCCAGTGTGGCTGTATCAAACCCTTGCCTGAAGAGTTGTTCAATTATTTATCCATGGATCGGCTGTGTGTAGTGTCAGCTTCTTTTACCAGCTCTTCCAAGGATTTGTCTTCAGCAGGTTTGATCCTCAGCACTTTTCTTGCGCTTGTAAGTGAGCAGTGGTTGCTTTCTTTCTCCTCCTCTTGGGCTTGCTCTCTTCCTTCTTTTACTCTGTTTTTTTCCCTTCTTTCTTTCACTGCCGTACTCTCCCCCTTTTGGATGCATTGGAGGAAGGGGTTTGTACCGCAGAAGTGTCTTTTGCACAGCAGGCATCAATCAAGGGTTGTAAAGTGAGGAGGAAAGCCTCTCATCAATGGCTTTAGTCACAATATCAGTGATTATAGGTTGTGATGAGAGGGAGGGGAATTTTGACAGTACAGCACCTATTTGCTCAGGAGGGTTCTGTTCCTGAGAAATAGGGCCTGAAGCAGAGGCAGGTGGTGAGTTTGGAGTGGCTCAGTGTTGGGGGAACCTTCAAACTGAAAGGTGCCATCTGTGGGTTGGTGGAGGCAGATGGTCTTTCTCCTTGTGAGAGTTGGTCAAGTAGGTTTTGCAGCCTACTGACTTTCTCTTCAAGGATTGTGTTCTGGGCAAGAACATCGTAGAAAAAGCCCAGGTCATCATCAGCCGAAGCTGAATCATCTGACCTCCTGCTTGGAGCAGGATTGACATGCACTGGGTGTAAACCAGTTGTTGCATGTGCCCCTTTTGCTTGGTACTGGGGACTTCCAGCCTCAGGACAATGTCCATCATCAGCTGTTGCCTCTAGTGAGGTCTTAGCAATGTTACCAGCCTCATTATGATCATGTGCTGATTCAAAAGACCGGGTGGCAGCCTCACTAGATATTCTAAGCTCCTTATCTACACCAGGAGATAGAAGTGGTAAACCCTGTGTGGGGTTCTCAATTGCACTGTGTTCCTCCCATCAATTGTAGAGGTGTTCCCAGTAGTAAGTGGTTTCTGGGGAGGGGGTGAGGAGTGCAGTTGAGTCAGCCCTGTGTAAACTATTAAAGTTGGGCTGTGAGGGGCGGTTGGATGGGGTGAAGGGATAGAAGCAGTGTGCACCTTGGGAGGTTGGTGCTTTCAATGGCAAATCCTCAAGTGAGGAAGATCCCAGATATGTAGGTACCCCTTGTGTCGTTGCTGCAGGCTCTGTTGAGAGGAAGCCTGAGCGGCTATGGCTGGAAGAGTCATTGTATCCACTAGGGGGTTTGGATAGTGGTATATCCTGCATTTGTGTTGCAGGCGCATCTCAGGGGACTCAATTCCCTGAGTAGCCGTTTTGGGTTTCTTTTGGTGGGTTGGTGGGGACTTTTGATTTGGAGGTGGTGGCTGTGGGTTCCAGCTGTGTGGGTTTGCGCAGCTGGCAGCCAATTTGAGTGTCTGGTCAGAGTTGTGCCGGGAGTATACTTCCGGCAGAACAGCCGTAGCAGGGACTCCCAAGCCAACAAGTCCCTCAGCATTAAGCTGGTTTGTAATGATGGCCATTATGAACCGTGGATATAGTATCCAACGGTTAACAGTTAGTTTTTGAGCCATATCCTTGAGCTCCGAAAATATTATTTCTGAAAAGTTTAACGGTTGTTGCTAAGAATAGAATACATTACCTGCTGCCACTTTGTCGACATTTGATCCAAGACAAAGTCTTAGGAGCCAAACATACATTCACCATGTGAAAAATTAGGCGTTCAGCGTCATGGAAAGTGTTTCTTCATGATAGTGGAGGCACTGAGATTGCCCTGATATCCATGCTGGAGCAAAGGATAGATCTGTAGTGCCTTGGGATATCCAGCAGGGAGAAATAGCATCATCCAGAGGAAAGAATTTGGCGGATTATTGCAGAGTGATGACCACTTCTTTGTTGTTAAAAACCGACCGACTGGAGAGATGTTGTGTGTTGGTCTCCCCAGTGGTAATAGTAACGTTCATCCAAAATGTTGGAGGGATTCGGCATGCGAGGAATGGGGATTCAAAAGAAATGGCGTTTTGTATGGGACTGAACCATAAGATCGATAGCAGTATCGAACTATTCCCAGACAGGCGATTTAGTAAGGTAGGCAAACACAGTTGTGTCGCGGTTTAATTGCATGGACGCCATTGAGAAGAGAGAAGTTTTGGAGAGGGAAGTTAGGTTTGAAGAAGATGAAGCATTGAAGGATTAGGTCAGGGATATTTATAGGGTACGGGTAAGGAAAACGATGAAGGATGTGGTGTTAGTCATCAGTAGTTTTAAACGACTGTTGACATGGTATTATCTTTCAGACGTTGAAACAGCTAAAGTCGTGGTGTTAGGCATCAGAAGTTAGAAAACTACTGAAGACCGTGGTTTTGACTTCAGATGATTGGAAAACAACTGAGGACTTGGTGTTTGTCATCAGTAGTTGTGAAACTACTGAAGACAGTGGTTTTGTCATCAGCTGTTTGTAAAACAACTGAAGACTTGGTATTAGTCATCAGTAGTTATAAAAACTACTGAAGACATGGTTTTTGTTCAGTTGTTTAGAATGAAACAGCAGTTGTTGAAACAACTGAAGAGAAAGTCTTCTTTCAGTAGTGTCGTCAATTCATAGCCTTTCAGCTGTTTCATACTGTCCTCAAACACTTACTCATCAGACTTTGCATGGATTTTTAGTGTTTTCATAGGACATCAGTATATATTGTTTGACTGATTTCAGTAGTTGTAACTACATCAGTAGTTTGGAACAGATAAAGGTATTCAGTACTGTGAGGCATTTAGCCATCAGTAGTTATAAAAACTACTGAAGGGAAAAAGGACTCATCAGTACTTATATGTGACATGGGTACCAATGATCATCAGTAATTACTACTGAAATCATCAGTAGTTGTCACTTATTCTAGCTGCAGCATACCAAGCCTTAACACAAGGTTTTGGAAAGTAGAACTATCCAAAGGTTAGTAAAAATATCTGTAAGCTCATCAGCACTAGGCACAAACTTAGGATCAATCAGACCTTTTTCAAAACAATCCTGAATAAAATGATGTCTGATCTCTATATGTTTGGTCCTAGAGTGCTGGACTGGATTTTTGACAATACACAGAGCTGAAGCACTATCCATTAACAATGGAGTCTTAGTCTCTGTAATGCCATAATCCAGAAGTTGGTTCTGAAGCCAGAGTACCTGAGAGGTGCAACTTGCAGCAACAATGTACTCGGCCTCAGCAGTTGATGTAGCAACAGATGTTTGTTTCTTACTCTGCCAAGAAATCAAACAGTTGCCTAGGAATTGACAACCACCAGAAGTTGACTTTCTAGTTAACTTGCACCCTGCATAGTCACTATCTGAAAAAGCAACTAATTTGCAAGAGTGTCCAGTGGAATACCTAAAACCCAGAGATTGTGTACCTTGCAAATATCTAAAGATTCTCTTGACTGCAATCAAATGAGACTCTTTAGGAGCAGCCTGAAATCTAGCACAAACACATGTAGCAAACATAATATCTGGTCTAGAAGCTGTTAGATACATCAAGGACCCAATCATACATCTGTAAAGCGTTTCATCAACAGCTTTACCTTTCTGATCAGCTTCCAGTTGTGTGGTGTTGCACATGGGAGTAGAACAGGGCAGTTTTGTAAAGCAAACTTATTCAAAAGATCTTTGTATATTTTGACTGATGAATAAAGGTTCCATCAGCTTTTGTTTGATTTGCAAGCCTAGAAAGAACTGTAATTCTCCCATTGCACTCATTTCAAACCTCTTTTTCATTAATGTTGTAAAATCATCACACAACTGGGGATCAGAGGATGCAAAAATAATATCATCAACATAAATCTGAACAAGTAGCTTATGCTGATCCACCTCTTAATAAACAAAGTTTTATCAATGGAGCCTCTAGTGAAATTATTTAAGAGAAAAAGTAGAGAGTGTCTCATACCAGGCTCTAGGAGCTTGTTTAAACCCATAAAGAGCCTTATCAAGTTTGTACACCCATTCAGGATGTTTATTATCCTCAAAGCCTGGTGGTTGACACACATAAACTTCTTCCTTTATTTTACCATATAAAAATGCTCTTTTAACATCCATTTGAAAAACTTTAAGATTGTGGAATGCAGCATAGGCTAAGAACAATCTGATTGCCTCTAGTCTGGCTACAGGGGCAAAGGTTTCATCATAATCAATACCTTCTTCTTGTGAAAACCCCTGTTCAACCAGTCTAGCCTTGTTCTTAACAATAATCCCAGTTTCATCGGTTTTATTCCTAAACACCCATTTAGTGCCTATTGCACACTTACCTGGGGGAAGAGGAACAAGTTCCCACACTTGTTGTTTCTTGAACTGAAGTAGCTCAAGCTGCATAGCTTCAACCCATCCATTATCTCTCAAAGCAACATGGTAGTTCTTTGGCTCTAGCTGACTGATGAAGAGAGCATAGAAGCAGAAGTTAGACAATTGACTTCTGGTTGAAACACCAGCATTGATATCACCAATAATTGAGACATGGGGTGATTCTTCAGTTCTTGAAAACAATGAGATCTGTGCAAGTGTTTGTAGAACCTTCAGCAGCAGCAGATGTTGATGTAGACTCTTGAAACCAAGAATTTGATGGTAACTCAAAAGATGCAGAGGAAATAGAGATCTCATCAGCATTTGTTGTGGATGGAACTGCTGAAGCTACAGGAACATCAAGTTAGCAGACACAGGCAGTTGGTCACTAAACTTGAATAGGTGAGTATTGATATTATAATCATCATCATCAATACCACCAGGTGGAAGACATGCTGCAAAAGATGATTGAGCCACAGGATCTGCAACAGCTGGAGGTTGATAAGGAACATATTGCAGTATGTCCAAATCAAACAACTCCACAGGGTTTTGTGGAATCTTGTCCAAAGGAGATTCATTAAACTTCACATGCAGAGTCTCTTCAACTATCTTTGTTCTGCAGTTGAAGACTCTGTATGCCTTGAAAGTAGATGAATAACCAACAAAATACCCAGCACCTTAGGATCAAATTTATGGAGTTGATCCTTTGTGTTGAGAATAAAACAGGGACATCCAAATTCTTTGAAAAATGAAATCAGAGGAGCCAAATGATGGAGAACTTCATATGGAGTCTTCATCAACCTCTGATTTACTAAAACTCTATTCTGCACATAGCAAGCTGTGTTGACAGCTTCAGCCCAAAAGGTCAGTGGCAAACCAGAGTCAGCCAGCATGGACCTTGCAGCTTCAATGAGGGTCCTGTTCTTTCTCTCTACTCTCTATTTGTTCTGGAGTCCTGGGGATGCTAAAATACCTTTTGATTCCCTTTGAGAGATAGAATTCATCAAGTGTATGATTCCTGAATTCAGTTCCATTATCACTCCTGATACACTTGACTGGAAGGGAATACTGCTTCTCAATATATAACACAAAGTTAATAACTTTCTGAGCAACCTCATCCTTTGAATGTAGAAAGAAAGTCCATACAAATCTGGAGTAATCATCCACAGTTACCAGACATTATTTCTTCTTTGCCATGCTCATCACTCTCACAGGACCAAATAGATCCATATGCAGTAATTGCAAGCAGGCAGTGGACTTAGGTTCTTCAATAGGAGGGAATGAGACTTTGTGTTGTTTTCCTTTTAAACAAGCAGTGCAGGTTTCATCACAGTGGAACTCCTTTATTGGTAAGCCTCTGACTAAACTATTGTGGATAAGCTGATTCATGTTTTTGAAATTAACATGACCCAGCCTTCTGTGCCACAGTTTAGATTCTTGAGAAGGGGCTTTGGAAAATAGGCAAGGATTGCCTTTGAGATCTATTTTCTTGGAAAGATCTAAGGCATACACTCTTCCTGTCCTGTTGGCTCTCAGGAGAGTATGATCATCCAACACCTTGTCAATCAAGTTCAAAACTTGGATGACAGAATCCTACAGTTCTGACTGGTGAAAAGAGCAACATGGCCTTTATCACACATTTGACTGACACTCAAGAGATTGTACTTGAGATTTTCCACATGATTAACATCATCAAAATTTGATTTCTCCATTGGAGACAAAGCCTTTACCAATGA